>BQNB010195694.1:0-11347 GCA_026074375.1 Tanacetum coccineum | reverse complement strand
TAAGACTCATTTTTACAATGATTACCACGATCGAGATTTGAATCGTGATAATTGGCATTCAAACAAACGAAGTAGTTACAATCGAGACAACTACCGATCCAACACTGATGACAAACCCTATGACCTTCTAAAACAATTCAACGATTTCATGAAATCTCAGCAATCGACCAATGCTTTCATCAAAGAAACATTCATGGATCTCAAAACCCAACTAAACTGTTGCCAAAAAACATCAAGCTTCGATCCAAAACCTTGAAACCAAGTTTGACAGACTTGCTGACAAGCAATCTGGTTGACCTTCTAGACCTCTTACTAGTAACACTCAACCAAACCCGAAAGGACAAAATTCTAAAGCCTACCAACCACCGTAATCTCATAATGAGCATGTGAATGCCGTATTCACAAGGAGTGATAAATCCTATAACCCACCGGTTAACCCAAATGATCAACAAACCAACTCTGAAACCTTTCTCAATTTTAATAGTGATGATGAAGAAGACAAAAAACCTACACAACAACCAAAAATTCAAAATTCAAAACCAGTCAAGGAAACTCTGTTTCCTAAACCATACAAACCAAAAATTCCGTATCCTTAACGCCTAAGGAAAGAGAAAATGGAAGCTCAATACGGAAAATTTCTTGACATGATCCGTGCTGTCCGAATCAATGTACCTCTTATCTATGTCTTAGCCGGAATGCCTAATTATGGAATGTTTCTCAAGGAACTAATAAGCAACAAACACAAAATTGAACAAATTTCTGCAGCTTTCTTAAGCAATGAAAGTTCAGCAATGATCCAAAACAAAGTTCCACCTAAACTCAGAGACCCTGGAAGTTTTCTAATTCCATGCAATTTCAACAAAACTTTCTCCTATAATGCTTTAGCCGATCTTGGTGCCTAGCATTAACCTGATTCCATATTCGCTATATGCGAAATTATCACTCGAAACTCTCAAACCTACCAAAATGAGCATGAGATTAGCCAACAGATCATTCCAATACCCTGTTGGAATAGCTGAAAATATGCTCATTGAAGTTGGTAAATTCACCTTTCCTGCCGATTTTGTTATCTTAGAAATGGAAGAAGATAGCAAAGTTCCTCTCATTTTGGGACGACCCTTTCTTCATACTGCTGATGCAATTATTCGAGTTAAGCAGAAACAACTCAATCTTAGAGTTAGAACTGAACGAATGATTTTTAATATAAATTCTGCGATGAAACACTCTTACTCGAATGATGATACCTGTTTCAGTATCGATGTCATCGATGAAATCTTAGAAGAAGATTTCAATGCTCTTATAGATGAAGGTAGTAAAATCCTCCATTCTATTGAATGAACCCTTCTTGAAGAAGAAATCTTTGCTAAATTCGATGAATTCATGACAGTGACTGTTGATGAAAATTCTGACTCTGAATCCGATACTGAAGAACCACCATTCGAGAAAATTACCATCAATACTAATTATAAAATCAAAACATCTTTCAAAGAACCTCCTACGGATCTCAAACTTAAACCTCTTCCTGATAATCTGGAATATGTTTTCCTAGAAGAACCTTCTTTTCTTCCTGTTATCATATCATCTCAGCTATCTAAAGAAAAGAAAAACAAACTTGTATCCATCCTTAAAAAGCACAAGCAAGCCTTTGCTTGAAAGATAACAGACATTCCTGGTATCTGCCCATCATTCTGTAAACACAAGATACAACTCTTGGATGACAAGAAACCAGTTGTCCAAAAACAAAGAAGGTTAAATCCAAACATGCAAGAAGTTGTTAAAAAGAAATCGTAAAACTCTTGGATACCGGTGTAATTTATCCAATTATCGATAGTCCTTGGGTTAGTCCTATTCACTGTGTGCCAAAGAAAGGTGGTATTATAGTTGTCACCAACAAAAATGATGAACTTGTTCCAACAAGAACTGTTACGGGTTGGCGAGTATGCATCGATTATCACAAACTCAATGAAGCTATAGAAAAATATCATTTCCCGTTACCATTTGGATCAAATGCTAGAAAGACTCACAAGAAATAAATATTTCTGTTTCCTCGATGGTTTTTCTGGGTATTTTCAAATTCCTATCGATCTTAATGATTAAGAGAAAACAACATTCACTTGTTCTTTCGAAACATATGCTTATAGGCGAATGCCTTTCCGGCTATGTAATGCTCCTGCCATATTCCAAAGGTGTATGTTGGCAATCTTTCATGATATGATCGAAGAATCTGTCGAAGTATTCATGGACGATTTCTCCGTCTTTAGAAACTCTTTCGACACATGCCTAAACAATCTCGATAAAATGCTCCAACGTTGTAAAGATGCTCACCTTGTCCTAAATTGGGAAAAATGTCACTTCATGGTCAAAGAAGGAATTGTGCTTGGACACAAGGTGTCCAATGCAGGACTCGAAGTCGACAAAGCAAAGATCGATGTAATCTTAAAACTTCCACCCCCAACTAATATCAAAGGTATTAGAAGCTTTCTCGGACACGCCAGTTTTTACCGATGTTTCATTAAGGATTTCTCAAAAATTGCCCGACCTCTTACTAAGCTGCTCGAAAAAGATACTCTATTTGAGTTCGATGATGAATGTCAAAAAGCATTCGAATTATTGAAAGAGAAACTCACATGTGCTCCTGTGATCGTAAGCCCAAATTGGAATCTTCCATTTGAACTTATGTGTGATGCAAGTGATTTCACAGTTGGAGCCGTCTTAGGTTAAAAAGATGGTAAAAACTTTCACCCAATATATTTCGCAAGCAAAACCCTTAATCCAGCTCAACAAAAATACACCGTAACCGAAAAAGAACTTATGGCTGTAGTTTTTGCATTTGACAAATTCAGATCCTATCTTATTCTCTCAAAAAATATTGTTCACACTAATCATTCAGCTCTAAGGCACTTATTCAAAAAGCAAGACGCTAAACCACGCCTTATTTGATGGATCTTACTTCTATAAGAATTTGACATAGAAATCAAAGACAGAAAAGGAACAGAAAATGTTGCAGCCGACCATTTATCTCGAATCAAAAATGACATAACAAGCGATGACAGTGAAGTCGATGATAACTTTCCCGGAGAAACTCTTATGGAAATCAACACCAAAGACGAACCTTGGTTCGCAGATTTCGCAAACTACCTAGTCGGTAAAATTATACCAAAAGGGATGACATACCAACAAAAGAACAAATTTTTCCCTAACCTCAAACACTATTTTTGGGAGGAACCTTATCTTTTCAAAGTATGTTCTGACGGTATGATCAGACGTTGTATATCTGGACTAGAAACCCGAACCATTTTAGATCAATGTCACCACGGACCAACCGGTGGACATTATGGACCCAACATAACTGCAAAAAAGGTCCTTGATTCAGGATTTTACTGGCCAACAATCATCAAAGAAGCTCATACTCTAGTTCGCCTTTGCGAAGCATGCCAAAAGACCAGAAATATATCGAAACGTGATGAGATGCCCTTAAACAACATTCAAGTATGTGAAATTTTTGACATATGGGGTATCGACTTTATGGGACCATTCCCGAAATCATATAAGTTTGAATACATTCTAGTCGCTGTTGATTACGTATCCAAATGGGTCGAAGCTCAAGCTTTACCAACCAATGATGCCCTAGTAGTAGTCACCTTTCTGAAGAAGCTATTCTGCCATTTCGGAATGCCCAAAGCTCTAATCAGCGACCGAGGTACCCACTTCTGTAACAGAATAATGGAAAAACCATGAAAAGATATGAAGTCAATCACCGTTTCTCTACATCTTATCACCCTCAAACTAGTGGTCAAGTTGAAAATACGAACAGAACTCTCAAAAGAATTCTTGAAAAAACTGTTAAAGACAATCCTGCTATCTGGTCAAGAAAACTTGATGACGCTCTATGGGCTTTTCACACTGCATACAAAACACCCACCAGTACTACACCATACAAACTAATATATGGAAAGAACTGCCATTTACCATTTGAAATTGAACACCATGCATACTGGACACTGAAGAATTGCAACCCAGATCTCATCGCTGCTGGTGAGAAAAGAATGTTTCAGTTGCATGAGTTAGATGAACTTAGACACCAAGCCTATAAAAACTCTCGTTTATACAAGGAAAGAACCAAAGTCTGGCATGACAGAAAGTTAAGAATAAGAAAAGAATTCAAACAAGGAAATAAAGTACTACTCTTTCACTCGAAGTACAAATTTAAACAACCGAAACTTAGATCTCGATGGTTAGGACCATATGTAGTGAAACATCAATATCCATCCGGATATGTTGAACTTTATGGAAAAGATGGGAAGACGTTCATAGTCAATGGCCATCGACTTAAACTATATCATGAAGAAGATAATGACCCAAGGGAAGCAGTCACTCCCTTTTTCCCAAACGAATGACTCCTGAAGTACAAGTCTAGCTAACGACTCTCTAAAAATTAAGCGCTTCTCGGGAGGCAACCCGTGCTTTACTTAAGTGTGGAGGAGTCCCTCCTCCATTCTTCTACTAATATCCTTTATTCATTAAAAAAACATAAATATTTTCTTTTTGTGTGCTTTTGTGTGTTTACTTTTATGCAGGTCTTTTAGCATTAAGATATGGAAAATTACGACGAGTGCTCAAAAAGATAGCTCTACCGCAGCTATGCACTTCTCTATGCCCCGAGAAGTACCGTTTTCCTTTAATTTTCTCTATTTTATCTCTATTATCAGTTATCACATTAAGGGCAATGTTCAACTTAAGTGTGGGGGGAGCCAAATAGGAAAACTTAATCATATCCCTCCATGTTTGCCCTGCCAAAATTTTCCATCTGATATTTAAAAAAAATCTTAATAGATATATGCTTTCAAATATAAAAAATGCTCTTCGTAAGGCAGTCCAACCGGATTGACATTATAGCTAGCACACCTCAGTTCACTAAATTGTAAGAATTTTAAGCCTTTAGAATATTTAGGTATCCACTTTTGATACCCAAGAGAATTGTTGCCTTTAGCTTGTTCAAGTTAAGGTTTGAATTCAGTCGTATGTGTCTATTTCGTTGTTACGGATGTGTACGTATGGTCTTTGTCGTCTTTTCTGGAACATTGGTATTGGTTGATAATTATATTTAAGAGAGCCGGTAATTTAGAAGCTCTAGAACTTGTGCTTAATCATCATTTACTAGACCGAAGTCTAATCGCATTACCGCAAGTCCTTGTTCTTGCATGCACTACTTTTAGTGCTATGTTGCTGAAATATCTGAAAGTTGAATGAAGAAGTTTTATGCCAAGCCTTAGTTATCATATGTTGAAAAAAAAGAAGGTTATATATGTGTGTTATAGTAGTTCAAAGAAATAAAGGCTTATGTTCGGCGCATGAAGATTGGATCCTCTCTAGTACCAAAGTTCCGCCCTTCGGTCAGGTTTATGTGTTAAGTACAAGCCTATGGTAGCTATCTAGATTATGTCTGTGCAAATTGAGTGTTTTTCACAATAGCATATTTAACCCTATCTGAGTGGCTGAGTGAATTTAAAAATCAAACACTATCCTTACGTGAGGTGCTATGTTATATGTCTATGCCTGAAAAGTTATCTAATATGCAAACTCTTATAAAAATCCAAAATTTCTCCACGTCACGATAAATGATTTTATTTTATTTTCTCGCTTCCATTGCTTGAGGGCAAGCAATAAACTAAGTGTGGAGGGATTTGATAACGCCTAATTTATACATGTTTCTATGGCGTTATTTATGTATATTTTATCATTTCTCGTGAATTTTTTATACTTAATTAGCTTAAATTGCTTATAGGTTCACTTGAAGACACTACAGACCTAAACTCAAGAATTTATACACTTTGGGAGGCGAATACAAGAAAATAAAAGATTTCTAGCTAAAGTTCAAGATGTATGCCACACTTATAATATTGTGCGTCGTACTTTCCTTTGAAGCCAAAACCGCCGCACTTATAATATTATACGCCGCACTTTTCCCCCAAAGTCTAAAGAATTAAAGTCTAATAAATGCACCCACATTAACTCTTCAAAACCGTCGCACTTATTTGTAAGTGCGCCGCACTTCCAGTATAACCATTAAATACTATCGCATTAACACCCAAAGTCCGCCGCACTTTTTCCTAAGTGCCCGCACTTTGCATCAAAACTTGCCTACAAATTGAGGACGAATTTGCATCCTCAAATCATCCAAAAAATCATCCCATCTCATTCTACAAACCATCTTCCACACACACACTTCCCTCCTTTCACCAAAACACCAAGAAACACCTCTTCCTTTGAAGAAAAAGATCTAAGGATCAAGAACAAAGACGGTAACCTATTTAGTTGTTAAAATAATGGAAGTTATGAACTCCCTAGCCACGAGAGGATAAATCTCTCATGACTACTCGGTGAAGTTACAATAATGAATAAGCATTTGGTATGATTTTGATCTTTTTAATCTTAAGCTTATGTTGCAAACCTGTTATATCTTATCTATTTTTGCTTATCAACTTAGATTATATAATCATATCGGTATAGGTCAAAAGACCCGTTATGATCTATGTGGTTTTAAAGATTTATCTATGGTCTTTATCGTTTGTGCCGAGAAATCCACTTTCGTAAATTGATAAACAAAATAAGCTTTGATATAATAGTAACTGGATTATTTGAGTGACATATTTGGTCTAGTTAACTAAATATAAGTCTTAAGTTAACCAAGTTAGTTTGTGAAAACGTTTTTTGACGAGAAATAATTTTTATAAATTAATGTCCCATCGTCAAGGTCAAATCATTTCCAACACTTATAAATTATTTTTCAACTATCCGAGCAGTCATACTTATTATCATTGGTAAAACTAAAGTTATTTTCAAAATTGTTAAAGTCTATTTTCTTTCTGATTATTTGAACACTACTCAAATCCTTGTGGAACGACCTGTTCTTACCTAAAAAGATTATACTACATACGTGGGTTATACTTTTACCCGTGTGTTTCCATATAATTAACCGGTATTTTCAGTCTTATAAATTTAAAGCTTTTGAAACACATCACTCGCTCTCTACAACCCTAGCTGTATGGATGTGATACCGTCTATCTCTAAATAATGTATTGACTCGGGCTCCCTGAAGAGCTCGGTCATCCTGAGCGTCCTCCAATCGGATGTGTATCTCATGGGTATCCCGAGCAAGAGTAGTGGCAAGGTCTATCACTCTCTGGATCAAATCCTCCCTAGTAGTCAGTGTTGTCCCCTGCATGGCCTCAACTATCTCATCCCAAGTATCTGTTATCCCATAGCCGACCTCTCTGGACCTAGGACGTCCTAGGGTGGCATCCACAGTATCAATGAAACTATAATCGACCCTACGGGCCACAGTAGATCTCGGCTATCTAGCAGCAGCAGAACTCTCCCCAACCTTAAACCTAGGTGTGGGAGCAGTAAGTAGTAGTCTCTTCCGAGGCGGCATGTCAGCCTCGGGAATGTCAGCTCTGCGGCTAGTAGATGGTGCAGGTAATAACAGGGGTGGTGATGGTGATGTAGGTCTTAACTGAATCTTGGCTGCTTTGTAGCCTAGTGGTGCCTCAACATAAGTAGGACTATCAACAGTAGGTACAACAGCATACTCAGCAATACGTGCCTCAATGGATAGTGATAGAGGGGTATGAGGTCGAACAAATATCCGTGCCCTACTGAGTTTAGGTGGTGATGGTGTAGCAGCAGTCTCACCCTCTTCGAAGGGTTCTTTCTCCTCATCTGAGAGGACATGATCATCAATGGGTGCAACAGAAGAGTCGGTCAAAGCTAGATGCTCCTCCTCTGCATCATCATCGTCCAAAGCCTCCTGCTCCTCCTCATCATCAGCATCATCATCATCATCATCATCGGAGGAACCATCATCATCGTCTCCACCGTCAGCAGGATAGTCAGCATGATCCTCCTCAGAGTCCTCCTCTGAATCCTCCTCGGACTCGGAGTCAGCAATGTAGCCTGGTGATAAGGCTGTAGGTGAAGCATCCATAGGTAGAGGCTGCTCCTTTATAGGTGCCTCAGCATCAAATGGCACTAAGTACTCTGGGTACTCAGGCTCGGGTATATAGACCTGCTCTGGCTCCTTAAGCCAGGTACATAGTCTGGAAAAGGTGGGTGCTCAGGACTAGGCATGTAGACCAGAGATGGTGCATGTCCTAGAGACTGTGGTGCAGTCTCAGGTGCCTCTGGCTCATCATCAGAAACCCACTAAAATCACCATGGCTCAGAATTGGTATAAACAGACGTATAGGTAACTGTCCATGCTAAAGACATAACTGCTGTAAAAATAAAGTAAACTTATATAAGTATATTGTATAAGACTAGTATAGTATATACGTAATATGGGGCGCGTTCAAGTGAGAAGGCTAAAAATGGTGAGAAGAAAAGAAGTAATCCTAACCCTCCATTATCCCTTCCTTTTTTATATCTAAAGGCCTAGATCAATCCTCAATTTACACTAATTACTAAACAAGGGTAGATTTGTAATTTAAACTAATATATATATATATATAACACACACATACTTCAGATAACCTAAGGTGAAAACAATTACGATACTTTCAACCACCCTACACTGCGTCACAACACCACCACTTAAACCGCCAGCACATCCACCATTCCACGCTGATCACCGGGCATTCAAACTACCACAGTTCAAAAAACCAGCACTAATACCGTCGTCGCCATCGGGAGCTCCCTAGCACCTTTTTGCCACTATTTAAATGTTTAGTAGGTTATTATTGGCTCTTCAAATGGGTAAGATTCTATATACTTTCATTCATTACACATATTTGTAATGGTTGTTCATTTGTGATCTGCTTTGTTATTTATTATTCATTTTTCATTTGTTCATGTAATTTTGCATATCAACTGTTTGATGGAAATCACTGAACTAAACTTCATTGTTTTAGTAGTCTTGATTAGTACTTACGGTCATGCTTATTACATTATAGATTTTTGTTTTTACTCGAAAAGGAATTGGTCCCCCGATCGAATCTATCTAAGCACATTTACAACCTACATAGTATTATAAGATGTTGTGAACAACTTTTTCACTGTGAAAATATACGTCTTGTAACTTTTTAAAATGTATCGTGAATCAACTCGGTCACTGTGAAATGCACGTCTAATAAGCTTTTTAAGATGCGTGAACAACTTCTTCACATGTGAAAATATACTCCTTGTAGCTTTTTAAGATGTGTGAACTTCATCACATGTGAAAATATACGTCTTGTAGCTTTTTAAGATGTGTGAACAACCTCTTCACATGTGAAAATATATGTCTTGTAGATTTTTATAATCTAGAGAACTGTGTAATGTGATCTTTATCGTTTTGAGGTAATTATGCTTAGTTACTTTTATTCATTATGATCATTTCCAAGTAGATTATACCATTTTTTGGTTTACATCCTAAGGCTTTTAGTGGATCTGAATTTTAGAACCACACATATATAATTTGTCTAAGTTTTTTAGTTCACCAGTAACTTACTTTAACTAATAAAACCAAGATTCATAACCTGCATGTTAATAGTTAACTTTATAATGTTTGTTTTGTTGAAGATTTTGTTTGCTGTCTACTAGTATATTGCTCATGTTAAGTCATTAAAGGAATGTTTGTTTATATCTGTAGCGATGACGACTGATAGTTCACACCTTTAAAATGTTTCCCATAAGCTAGGTCTTCTCTGATCCACCACGACACAAGTGTCCAACAACCACAACCTTACTAAAGGCGTTTCCAATACGGATACTACCTACTCTGCATCCAATAGGCAATCCAACAATCTAGTAATCTGTCCATGATATACTAAGGTCTCACCCGCATGCATTCAAAACCAGATTGAGAAAGGGCTATTTTAGGTTTGCTGCTTGGTCTTTCTTATAGAATGAGTCTATGTTGTTGTGTCAAAGACAGCTGCTGGTCCTATTGAGCTTGTCAAGTTTCTGATCCTGAACCAAGACGAAGTGAATGTTTTTTACTTACCATCAGAAAAGGGTTTGCATCCTTGTGGAGAAGAAACACTGGATACGTCATCCGTTACTTACCAACTCAAGTGAGTATTCATATCTCACGTATACTTGGATCTTATTCTTAACTTTTTTTATTATTGTCTCACAATGACTGTTGTATGTGTTTGTTTAACTTTCAAGCTCTTAACTTTGCTCGTAAGGATTACTCGAAGTCTTTTCAAGTTTAAAAAGGACATAAAAATGTCCAACCTGACCTATTTCCACATCCGCGAAAGTGACCTGTTATAGTCCTTCACCTGATCTGCTAATTTTGCTAATTCTATAGTCTCTCAGATACTTCTGTTGCTTCTGATTTTTCTTTCTTTTGATGTTTGAAGCATTTTTTTATTTGTAAATATCTACCAAGGTTGTAATAGTATATGGTACAATACTTTAAGTTGGCTTTCATTACTTCTCATGAATAGGACCTACTGATTGTATCTCGTATGTTGCTTCTTATAAACCTGTTGTTTTTGTTGCAGACATTTTTGCTCTGGTAGCTGGTTTTTCTGCTCTACTTCTAGGAAGGAGATACTCGTGGAATAAAATTGTAGGATGTCTACTTGTGGCTGCTGGAGTGGTTACAGCTATTGCAAGGTGACATATCTCTCTTTTATAACAAACAATTTTCTGCTGGAGTGGTCAACACGTAGTGATTCTAAACCCATGTGCTCCATTGTAGAGAGAAATCTTTGTCTTACACTATTACAGCAGAAAGGCTTGCACTTCACATTGAGCCTAGAGTTTGGAACTGCGCATAAAATTTTCGCCCAAACTTGAAGCACTTTCGGTATAATCTGATAGAAAAAGATTTTCATAAATCAAGAAAAGCCCACTATTTATAAATGGAATTATAAAAATACATAAGGTGGTCATTTTGACACTGATACTTATAAATGGATCAGCATGGGTCGTGTTTTAACTTAAGCTGGTCAAATAAAAAAATGTAGCTACAAGAACAGGTCATGCAGGTTGCAGGTTGCCCAAAATCTACGTTTAATGCATACATCCCAAATCGTATAGCTAAAGATTCAGATCACTGTGGCTACACTATTGTTTTTTGTTATTATATATAAGTATATAACATCTTAATGTAAAAAATAAAAATTGGGCACAAACAATGTCTGTAACCAGACCGTCTTAGTGCATACTAAAATTGACCTGTATCAATTCAAACCCATTGGCCCGAAATCTAACATGTCCATCTTGCCACCGCTAGATATACATATATGCTCAAATATATACCTTTGCTAAATTGTTGAAGCTACCAAATGTAATAAAGCAATTAGAAGGGAATCCATAAATCCAAGTGTGTTTCTTCTTATTTTTTGTTTTTTTA
>BQNB010195693.1:0-10118 GCA_026074375.1 Tanacetum coccineum | reverse complement strand
GTGTTCGTTTTTGTCCCATTTTGGCCTTCTTCATGTGATATTTGAAATATCCGCACCTATACATCACAAAAGACAAAATACGTAATACGCAAGTATAATTTGTATTATTTCATCTTTTTAGGGTCATTTTTTATATAAAATGGATATGTGATTTCTCACATATCAGTTATTCATATGATAAATGCTTTGTCACTGTTAAAACATGTGTTTTCAATTCACAAAACCAAAAAGAATGTTTACATCATTTTTTTCTTTAAAAATCACAAAGTCTTTAACAGAAAAAGAAAAAAATTATCTCTTGAATAAAGTTTTTATTAAACCAGTGATTTATTCTTAATGGGTATATATTCGATGGGGAGTTATAAATTTTTTGTGATCTATCCAGGCTTTGAAAAAGGAAAAAATCTATTTTGGGACTATCCATGTGAAGGGATCACACTCCAAGAGGAAGTTTGTGAAAATTTTGGCTTATAACAAATTCAATTAAAACTAGAGGGATTGAAAATGCATAAAATGGAAAGTTTTAAATTCGGTCAAACCGAATTTGAGAAGATTATAAAAAGGATTTTTTTTTTTTTCATTTTATATTTTTCTCTCAAAAACTTCATTTTCTGTTAAGACTTTCAAAGCATTTTCGGTTGAGTTAAATCTCTGTTTTTATAACAATTGAAAGTGAAATCTTAATCCAAATGTAAGCCTAACACCATTTAACATTCATTATAATCATTTGAGTGATGTTTGTATCGATCAGATTTGAATTCGATCGAACTAGGGTTTATCTAATTTGGGGTTTTCTGAAATTGAGTGTTTCTAAGTAATCGTAGATGATTATAAACATGATTGCATGTGCTTAATCATATGAAAATTCATCTTTGTGCCTATTTTGGTCATTTTCGGTTGCATATCCCATTTTCGGTTGATTAACTAACTTCGGTTGAGATGATATTAGGTTAATGATGGGTGTTAAGTGCTTATTTAGGGCTTATTAAGGGAATGTTGAGGCTTATTTATAGATGTTAACCTATGCTAAATTCGGAGAAATATCATTTTCGGTTATAAGTGCTATATAATTTTCGGTTAAACAAATGCATAAACGAAAAAAAGGCTTAACTTAAAATTAGACTAACAAGGACTATAGTCAATTTCGGTTGCATCAAACGTCCAATTCAGTTGAAAAATGATAAAGTAATTTTTTGGTTAAATTTAGTCAATTTTGGTTAATGACTATCGAAAATGATATTGGGCTGGATTTTGGGCTTAATTGAAAATAAATGGGCTAAGTTTTAGACTCAACGTATCTTGGATGTATGTGGACTTAAAATGCTTTTGTGGAATGATAAATATAGTTAAAACTTCATTTTTCTATATGGAATACCATTTTATCTTGAGGATTCGTTAGCGATCTAAGTTGCATCCGATCTCGACTGTTTTCTATTATAGAATGTGTTAGCGACTTAGTGACCATCCGGTTTCCATATAAGAATTCATTGAACTTTAGCTATGTTTTTCATTGAATGTGCTTATGAATGATCATGATGATATGAATTGATAGTGTGAAAAAACAAGAACAATGCACGAATGTCTGTGATTGTTTCAACATCTCATGTTTCTTAAATAACAATGTCACAAAGTTTTCAAAAGGATTCAATCAAGATGAAAAAGTTTAATGATTAATACATCTCGTGAAAAAATCTTCTATATTCAAGTGTGCCAATGGTCTAGGTTGCATCTGGTTTTGGCCGTTTTTTAAATTTTAAAATGAGGTAGCGGCTTACTGACCATCCGGTTGAAATATAGGAGAATTTTGATCTATAGCTATATTCTTCATTACAAGTATTTGAAAACATAATCAAGTGATTTTTGGTGAAACCTCATTTTCTGTTAAGAAGTTGTAATTGTGTTGTCAAAGTGGTACTTTATCATAAATGGGTTAAGAATATGAATGATATCTCTTGAATTTTTCAAAACATAGTATTATTCAAAGTCAGTATATCTTCATTATTCTTCAAAAGAGTTTCATTAAACAAATCTTTTTGGTGAGGAAATTCAAACAGAATGAGAGATAAAAACCATATGCAAAAAATCAAATCAAAGTATGTTCGAAAAAGAATTACCAAAACATATAAAATGATATCAAAAGAATAATGCAAATAAAGCGTATAACATGTGCTTGAAAAAGCAAGAAATAAGCACATGAGAAAGAAAATGATCAACAATATGTTCAAAAAGAATTGCTCGAACATATAAAACAGACAGAGCGGAAAGAGACAAAAATGTTAATAAATGAATTATTTTTGATCTAACACTTTCTTGTAAACCATTCAGAATTCATCATGAGTGTGGTTTGGTAGAGGCAAACAAGAAGACTGATCTTACAAATCCATCATGTCTACCATCAGACAAGATTCTTGGAAACATACTAAGGCAACATCCATTATGCTTCTCTTTGATTGCATCCGCTTCAGTTCCATAGATATACATTCATCAAGTGTGACATACTCTCAAGCTGAATGATTCAAAAGACAAGTTCAAGTTCTTTATTGATACAAAGGAGTTCACATTCTCAGCAAATGACTTTTGAAATGTGTTTCAATTGCCTCAAGATACTGACAACAACAATGCTGGATTTGTTGATCCTCCTACTTTCACAATGATGCGTCTATTTCTTAATATATTTAGACATGCTACACAGATTCGAACTACTGGACAGTTTGTTACAAAGGATCTACCTCAACCGTAGAAGACACTCGAAAAAATCTTTGCAAGATGCTTAACTAAAAGAGTGATGGGTGTTGATCAACCATCACTTCAAATAATGCAGATGCTCTACTGTTTTATCAACAAGGTGCATGTAGATTATGTTGCATTGATCTGGGAAGGATTACATTATTCATACTTGCATCCAACAGCAGTAATTCCTTACCCGAAGTTCACAAAGATAATAGTTGATCACATTCTAACTGAGAATCCCAACATACCAAAGAGGCTTAATGACCATTATCACAAAGTTGAAAATGATGAAATTGTCAAATTAATTTTCAACTATGGGAAAAATAAGAGATTAGGAATGAGGATTCGAGAGTGGATGTTTACGGAGGAGTTGAAGCAAACTAAGCATTACAAGTTATATGCTGCAGAGTTTGGGATAGACATTCCAATGACTCAGTCACAACCGATTGAGTCTACCCAAGGAGCTATTAAGACACCTAACGCCCCTAGGTCGCCCAACCCTGTTCAACATTAATGTGAATCAAGTGCTCAACGCAAATCTACTATCATCAGGATTCCAAGGAGAAGACAACCGGATCCAGTAACTCCAATTCTAATAGTTGCTGAGATTGATGTTACAAACTTAGACGAGGCTACACAAATGAGTCTTGCTACTGATAGAAGCAATGAGGACTTTGAAGCTCAGCAAGCTGTCAAGAAAGTTAATGAGCACTTGGTAGATGAGGAGATTGAAAAGCTTGTAGAAGAAGATGAAGAGACTAATGCTAATACATTTGTAGATGAAATACTGAATAACCAAGAGGATCCCGACACAAGGATAGAACCCGGGAGTCATAAGGAAAGTCTAGAGGTAGAGAAAAGTACTGATTTGATGATTATTGATGAAAAAGAGGAGGAAGAATCAGTCAAGGATGCTTTGAGAAGGAAGAAAGGGAAGGATATAGAGGAGATTAAGGATACACCCCCACCACAACCCCTAAATCCCCTAGGACTTATACTGATTCTTTATCTTCGGATAAGGAAGAACTTAAGGAATTGGCAGCTTCTGAACCCACACCATCATCATCCCATAACTTTACGTTCCAAACATTTCAAGAGCATACTTGCAAGAATGAGCAGACGTTGTAGTTACATGTTTCGACACTTGAAGACATCATTCATGCCAAGGAAATATATGGATGCGATTTCAAATGTTGTTCATGATACTTTGAAGAAAGTGGTTCCTCCAATGGTCGACAAGATAACCAATGACAACGTTAAGAAAAATCGTCCCAAGGTTGTAGCTGAAACAATCAGGCTGGAAAGGGAAAAGGTCAAGGCTGATATTTCTACTATAGTTGCTAAGGCTGTAAGGAAGGAACAAGAGCGTACACGGGTTGAACTTTCTTTACATTTAATAATGATGTAGCTAATAATGTTCCTCCACATGTTGAATCATTCTTACGGAACCACATGAACAATCACATCCTTCACGTACATCCAACTGAATCTGCTAGTTCTTCCATCCCTGATCTTCAACGACAATTGTATCTAAAGATGAAGGATGATGAACAAGCAAAGCATGATGATCTTCCTGGTTGGCTTTCACTGATGTACACGTTTGGAAGGCCTACTGCTTATGTTGAACCCTATAGAGTTGCTGCTGTTTGCACTCTTAATCATGAAGACCATCATGATGATGATGCTCGTCCTAAGGGGGAGAGCAGTGCGAAAAGACAAAAGACATCTGAGCATGGAACGTACACAACCAGTGAATCATCATCATCACAAGCAATGGATGAATTAACTTCGTCTGGCTCGGGTACTGAAGAACAACTAGAGGACTTTAATGCTTGGAATGATGATCAATGTATAAATGATGATGAGGTACCTGATGAAGAAGTGTCACCAGAACTGTTGGCAGAAGTGTCAGGGAAAGGAACAACTGTTGATGATCTCAAAAGAATGCAAGAAGCTCTCAATGACACGATGAGAAGTCGATGTGATTCAGGTGAAGAACATCAATACCATCTTGATCAGATGAAGAGTTACATGAAAAGTCAGACAGTTTGGGAAAGCAGGAAATAAGACTTGTCTCTACAAATTCCAAAAGAACCAGCTCCAATATTCTCAAGCTGTGCAAGATATCCTAGTGTACCACCAATGACTTTGTTGAATCAAGGTCTCTTTTATTTGAAGAATGAGAACTCAGAATCAAGGAAGTATGTACTGTCACTGCAAAAGTTCATGCATTTCCGTTCCTAGAAAATGATCTTGAAGAACTGAATACAAGATGGGTAAGAAGAACAATTAAAATGTTTAATCTGTATACGAGATATGTTGTTGATCACTGGAAGAATTTATGGGTAAAGCAATCTCACATCAGAAGGCAGTTAATAAAAAGAGATAACCTTGAAGAAGTTTATTCTGAACATAGAATTGTAGACATAATCAGAGTTCAGTTTGATCAAGGTCATGGGCAAGAGTATACGACAGAGATTATGGTTAAACGAGCTAATGGTGAGTATGAATATTTCACAGAATCCGACTACAAGTATCTTTACAAGAATGACATAGAAGATATGTATTAGGTATGCATGGAAGGAAAGCATAAGTATAGAGAAACTGGATTACTGAAGTCATTGAACGTCTTTACTAGAAGTTATGTTATCTAGGAAAGAGTTCATGATTATCAGCTAGGTATGGAAAGCTACCAACAGAAAGTCAATCTTACTACACCTACTCTCACATTCCCTGGCGTTGGAGAAAAGAAATTGTATACAATCAACTCTGATCCTTTAGTTGACTTGATTTATGAAAACAATAAGAAGGAAAAGAATATTATGACTATTGATGAAATTCCAAAGTTTTGTGATGCGACGCTGAAAAGGGTTTTGGAAAAGGTTAAGAAGATAACCTTGGATGTAAAGCATGGGTATGCAGACCTAGATCTCAGCGATGACGATGCAGAGAACATAAGGTTTTATGAAGAATATATTGAGGAACGTTTGAGGTATCGTGATCAGATGAGGCAGTGGGAGAGCTACGTGAATGGAAGACCATTGAGAAGAAGATGGGATCTTCAAGAATAATCAACCCTTATGGGGAGATTGTTAGGATTAAAAAGTATCAATTATTAATACTTAGTGGTTTATTTAATTTGTACTTAGTTTAGTTTATATTTTATGTTTAAATAGAAATGTAATAAGGTTAAATGAAATTAATTAGAAAAATATCTCACTTGCCACACTTAGAAAAGGTAAGGTAGAACAATAACATAGAGTTCCACCAACTGTATAAATTCCCCTTTCACTTGTGAAGGGAGGTGAAGCTTGACATTTGTAATTCCCTTCTCCCACCCATTTCTCTCTTTTTGTGAAAAGGTCTTGCTTCCTCTCTTACTCTCTACCATTCTTAAACCGTTATCAAGTGTGATTCAATACTTATTCTCTCTTTTTGTGAAAAGGTCTCGCTTCCTCTCTTACTCTCTACCATTCTTAAACCGTTATCAAGTGTGATTCAATACTTATTCGACCTAACAGAAAAGCTTAAAATATGTACTTTTCAATGCAAAAAATGGTTAATATTTTGGAATTCTATACTAATACTTATGCTCATTTTACGACAACGTATGCTCGAACTTACAGATTGGTGTTATATTACATGTGATACGTCAAGCGAGTTTGACTTAAAAAAATCTTTTAGTTCCTCAAAATTCTATGAATAAACTGTATTGATTTAGATGTTCACGAATTATGTTTGATATATTGTTGGAAAGCAAAAGATGTGTATTTTTAATGCCAAAACGAGTAATCATTTAAAGTTTGACACAAATACTTATACGCATTTCACGACATCATGTTGAGTGTTCAAACTTAAGGATTAATGTGATATCACATATGATAAATCAAGCGGGACAGACTAGCAATTTTTTTCTTCAATTTCTCTAAATAAACTGTATTGTTTTGGAGGTTCAAAAACTATGTGTGATACATGATTGAAAGCTAAGGATGCGTATTTTATTAATGCCAAAAATGATGAGTCATTTAGAAGTCTACAAAAATATTTATATCCGTTTTACGGAAGCATGTTTAGTGTTCGGACTTACAGATAAGTGTTATATCAAACAAAATACGACACCGATAAAAAACCAAAACAAAAAAAAGTTTGTTGAAACTATATGAATGTGCTCATCTATAGAAAGGTAATTAAATACTCGTCACGGTGGCGTAGTTTATGTAGGTTAACAGTTTACGGTTGTTGATATATGTAAAAAAATGGTTAGTTGCCTAAAAATGTATTATACTTGCCACTTTTTGTCATTGTATGTAGACAATTATTTTTTTGTCATTGCGTCGGTCAACTTTTGAATTCGTGCTATTATATGTATTCTGCGACTATTTCTGCATGTAAAATGACCATTTTACCCTTCAAATTTTAAAAAAAGTAAGGGTAAAATGGTCACAAAATACACACAATAGCACGAATTTAAAAGTTGAACGACACAATGGCAAAAAAATTAGTTGTCTACATACAATGACAAAAAGTGACAAGTATAGTACATTTTTAAGCAATTAACGCTAAAAAAAATTAAAAGAGTGTGAAAATGGGTTTTAATTAAAAAGGATGAAATGAAATAGGTGGAAATGTATGTTTTTTTTAATGTATATAATCTTGTTCACTAGATTAAATAAATTGACTGGGATGACTTTAGAAAAAAATAAGTGTTTTTAAATAAACTCGTCTTTTAAATAGATTATGGAGCTCTTTTTTTGTTATTCTTTTATTTATATAATTTTTTATTATATAAACAGCATAATTGTCAGGCAAATGGGCTAATCGTTTGGACATGTTTCGCGTGTTATCTGGGCTTGGGCTCACGGTTTGGGCTCGCGTTTAGGCTGACTTTTTTTATATTTTTTTTAAAATGGGCTTTAACGTATTTTTATTTTGTTTGTCAAAGATTAACTAAGCCTGTCTTAAGTATTTTTCATGATATACATTGCAAGTCGTTATTCAGTAAATCACAACAAGTATTAAATAACCATAAAACGACACAATACGCAAACACTCCACTGGGTAACATGGGTTCACAAACCTAGTTTTTATACAATTATCAAACTAAAAGCACGGAAAAGAAAGAATAACAATTACTCTACTAAAGTTAAAATGTTTTAAACAAAAAAATACATAAAATAAAACGATAAAGAAAAGTCTTATGCGTACCACTAACACCTACCTTCACAGATATAGTAAATTTTCCTACCATATTAACAGACCGGACCTAAACGCCCCTGAATATCGCACTTCCGTCGTCGCTCCGCCGGGCTTTTATAAGTTATTGTAAGTACCAACATAACAATTTTGTATCTAAATTAGAAAGTTTTATTTTATTCTAATTTTGAAACCAATTACGACTACTTTGTTGTATTTAGGAAATGAAAACGTCATCGTCACTTACAAAATGCTATGCCATTGCCAACTACCCCCTTAAGAATAAACTTGTTTTTCGCGAAACTATATGTTAAGGCGGTGTTTGGTTTATCTTATCTTGTGGGCTTTTTTGCTTATTGAGATTTTGAAAAGCAGATAAGCTCACTTTTTTCAGCTTATAAGCTCAAGTTGATAAGCTCAAAAAAGTGAGCTTATTGGTTTTTCAAAATCTCAATAAGCCTAGAAGCCCACAAAATAAGCTAATCCAAACGCCCCCTATGTTGAAAATTTTCTCTTTAGGTTGTTGTAGTTTTATGGGTGAGAACGACGTTGATTGTAGCTATTTAATTAGTGAAAGGAATTTAACTAATAGAGTGTCTGGAGCAGATCTAGAAGGAGTTTAGGAGGTGTTTGGGGTACTTAGTTTACTGTTTTTTTGTCTCCGGTTATGCCTCTTAATAAGCAGAAGCAGTTTCGTATGCAAACTCCCTTGGCTTATCTGCTTATTTTGAGGTAAAAGAAGCAGTTTCTGATTAGTTGGTAGGGAGCTGCTTTTTGATAGTGCTTATTTCAGATAAAATTAAAATTATTCAAATACCATCGTATTCAACCTAAAACCTTTTATATATGCAAACACTATTTCCTTAAGTATTTATTTTTAAGCAGCCTATAAGTACTTTTTTGTAAACAAACGCATAATTAGAAGATATAAGCAATTTTGCTTATATTACTTTTTCTTGTGTTTGAATAATGTTTTTGTACTAGTAGTAATTACCTTGTCTGAATCCGTAGCGTTAGATTTTTGGTGTATTTCTATAATATAACGATATAGCAAGGTTGGATCAGTTGGTTATCACCCTCACCTCCGGAAACAGAGGTCAAGGGTTCGATCCTCACTCCTTGCAAGGCCGGAGCCCGGTGGTCCTTTTCTATCTTTGGTAGAACCGGAAGCAGCCTCTCTACCTTAGGTAGGGTAAGGCTGTCTACGTCTCAACCTCCTCAATACACTGTTGAAGACGGTATTGGGACCCATAACCCGTGGAAGACGGTATTGGGTGTTACTTTACTTTTGTCTCTCTACTGCCGGGTTTATCCTGGTGGTAGGGGTAGGATCTGTCTACATTTTACCACCCCCTTACCCCACTCCGGTGGGATTGGGTTCGTTGTTGTTGTTGTGGTTGAGATTAATCTGTTTCTTCTTCGTGGTATGTGAATATTTAATCACCTTCTAGCTGGTTGAAATAGTGGCATCAGTAAATTTGCTTGACGTTTCCGCTTTTACCAGAAATAATGCGAGTAAAAACTAAACCGACTAAAAGAAAAGACTTGGATGATGAGCCAACTCCACCAGAAAATGTGCCCCCCACATCTTTCATGTTAAAGAAGAAAGAAGAGCCAAATTCAAAAGATGTCAATGCTTCTTCCCAAGCATTCGATGGTAGAAATATTAAGAAGTCTTTTAAGCGGAGGCCATGGATACTTCATGATCAAATCACCCACTCGGAAAAGTTGGATAATGAATATCTTGATAAGGTAACGCTCTTGTAAATAATGGACTGCAATAACTTATAATTGAATAGAGATGATGTATAACGAAACTATGCGACAATTTTTTATTTTTTTTTACTATTTTAGTGTTCGATAGTTTGCTTTACAGAATCAAAAAAGTTACCAAGGCTATATTTGTTTTTTTCAACAAATTTAAGGTTGTTTTGTTTCTTTTGTCGGACCTGGTATAGACCAGCAAACCATAGGCATATCTAAGTGGCCGATAAATAGTTTTTGTTAGTTGGGTCGTTTCTTATACATCCTAACAAGAATATAATCGGATCTCATTAAGTATATATTTTCTATACCAAACAGGGTAATTTGATTATGTGATACGCTGTGTCGCTCTAATGTGTGTCTCATTTAGAGCTCCCCAAATCTAGATAGCAGATAGTGATTAGCTTTTCTTTTCTATCATTTACGGAATC
>BQNB010195691.1:0-11347 GCA_026074375.1 Tanacetum coccineum | reverse complement strand
ACAGTTTAATTTCCACTGCACTAGATGATGAATCACATTATTTTTGCAAAAAACAAAAAATTAGTGCCGTAATTAATCAGACAATGCATATCACAGTGCATTAGAACTAGCTTCAAAAGATGGCCACCATGAGAGTTAGCTTATATCTCTCTGAATCAAGGAATACCTCGTGAATCGTCAATGAAGGGACCATTTAAGACCATAAGTCAGTCATCGAGTACACAAACCTCAATCAAGAAATCAACGACATTCTCTCTTTAATACTGAGTACTTGTCTGAATGATTCTAGTCATCTCAATACCTAAGAAGTATTTGAGATCCTTAAGTAATTTATTTGAGACTCCTACTAAATGAAGAATGCAGATTTCTTGCCCCTATCTAAATCATCTCCGACAATAAAAACGGCATCTACACATAATATATGGTTGATCGT
The DNA here is from genome assembly GCA_026074375.1 of Tanacetum coccineum. Lineage (NCBI taxonomy): Eukaryota > Viridiplantae > Streptophyta > Magnoliopsida > Asterales > Asteraceae > Tanacetum > Tanacetum coccineum. The sequence goes on along the minus strand of BQNB010195691.1, from coordinate 10,914 downwards.
CTTATCACATATCTGCTTGAGAATCAACGACTAATGTGGTGTACTTTACTTCTCGGTCCTACCAAAAGGCCTTTACCCTAGCGGTAAGAAGTATATGTATTAGGTACGGTGTTGGAGTCACATTATTTAGATTCGTAAGAAGTATATGTATAGAGGCATGGTGTTGGGAGTCACGTTACTTTGGTACATATACATATACTTAAACCTATACATACCATAAATCAAGTCACGCTAATCATTCACACTGTCATGGAGTTGGTTGTTGATGGTTGGGTGACGCTTGCAATGGTAGGACCACGGTATCTAAAACTCTATATTCATTGTCATACCATGATAAAAGGCATTCTTAAAAGTGTACATGTTCTATAATCATAGTGGGAATCAATAGAGGCAAAGTTGCCAAGTAGCTAAACATAAGTAGACCCTAAAAAAACTATAGAGATAAACAAATAAGAAAATGATAGAAATGTGTTATATCATAAGCACCAGTGAAAATATTCATATGTGCAAATTATAGAAAATTACATTGTGGAACGTGCGTGTGTCTGTGTGTGCTCGCGCTTGAGTATATGTGAGTCTGAATGACTTACCCCACAAACCTTGACGAACTGGCCATCTTTTGTTGTTCTAAGCTCGGCATCTGGATACTTAGAAATGTACTTAATGACAGCTTTTCTACCCCAATATGCATTCCAAGAAAAGGCCGAACTCACAATAGCAAAAAGAACCAAGACAAAAACAAGAAGAATGAGATTACCAACGGCTGTGATATGTGAAAAATCACATATCCGTTTTATATCAAAAATAACCCTTAAAAGATGAAAATGTACATAATTATGCTTGTATATATGTATTTTGTCTTTTGTGAATGTGTAGGTACGGATATTGCAAATATCACAAGAAAAGAGCCAAAACCAGACAAAAACGGACACGGGAACGAAAATAGTACACAAGAGACGGGAAAGTATCAACAATGGTCAACCCACAAGATGACAAAACCTTCAAAATACCAAATGAGCCCTTATTGTTAAATCATTTTCACAAAAAGTCCCTAAATCAATAACACCGTTAGTCCTTTTATATTAAAAGACTAACGGTCGTTATGTCTATACTTAACCAAACTCATAACCATTTACCCTTAGCCCAAAATATTTACCCGAGCCCAATACCAAAATATAAGCCCAAGTCAACACCATTTAAAACTGCGGGTCAAACTCAAAAACAAATAAGAAATGAAAAAGGCGAGAATGGGTGAATTACTATTCACTGTCTTCCCTAAATTCACCCTGCATCAATTAAAAGGGTAAAACCCTCTTATCCAACTTGGCATCAAAGATTCCAAGTACCAAGCTCCATGTCAGCATGAATTACATCACCAAAAGCCAATGATTGGCTCTCTGACAATAAGAATGACACGCAAACAAAAAATAAACACACCAAAGGAAGGAATTTGCACTAAATTCAGTGTAAAAGAAGCAAAGCCGCCAAACAAATGGGATTGCCATGCTGGCAATCCGTGTGCCTTTTCTCATCTAACGGCTAAGGGTCAAAGGCAATGATTGGTTAGAATTGGATGGTTGGGATCAAAGGGAGCGTGCAGAGGCCTAGAACCTTCACTCTTGCCCTATAAATAGGAGCCCTCACTCACTCACAGGAGATATATAGGAGTAGTATAATTTTGGTGTAATTTAGATTATTTTAGCTTAATAGTCATTTTTTAGCTTATTGTTTTTAAATCAATGTAATTTTCATTTTATCAACTTGTAATCAGTTATCTTAATCAATAAAAGTTGTTTTCATTTAAGCTTAATTTGCAATTCATGTTTTCATTATAGTTTAAATAAGCTCTTTTGTGTTTAAATAAGTTCAATAAGCTATCATTTATATTCATAAGCTAGTTATCCACTTAGTTAAGCTTTCAAAAGCTTAACCAAGCTTTAGTAATACTCAAATTCACCCTCAATTTACAATATGGAAGGGAAGCCAAACCTGGAGGGGCTTCCAAGACCACACCAGCTTATCCTAGGATAAGCTGGAGCTTATTGATAAGCTCATAAGAGCAATTTATAAGCCTTGTTTGTGCAAAGGCTCTTGTAAGTTCTCAATTTACTTTTTATAGCTTTAATATTGCGAATTAGCTTAATACTGCTTATTGCTTGCTTATTACTGTCTAATCTAGCTTATTGTTGCTTATTATAGATGTTAAATGCTTATTATGTCTAATTGTTTTGTTATTTCTATAAAATAGTGAAAAATCCAAAAATATTAGCAGTTACTGTTAGCTTATTATTTCTGCTTATTCAGTTGTTTAAATCTGTTCATTAGGTTTGTTATAAGCTTATTGATATCTGGTATTAGAATGTCAAGCCTTATTTCTTAATTTCTTAAACTAAATATGAAGTTAAAATTTCTAAAGGGGTGTTTGGATCAAGGCCAGTACTAACCTCAAGTTAGTACTGGTGGGGATTCTTGCTACTTTGGTTTATTTTGATCCTTTATATTTAGGTTATTGAACTTGTTTAAAGGTTTTTGCTGAATCATATTAAGTTTTTAGCAAGTTAGGGTGTAGTTATTTAGATTTGTGGTACAAGGTTCTGCTTATTAGGGTGATCTAGCTTAACTTGATTTCTAGTTGTTCAAATTGCTTTCATAACTCTTAATTTGGTTCTTAAAATAGTATAGAAACAAAGTCCTTAGTCTGCATCAAATGGTTTTAAGTTTTGGTAAGTGTAAATGTCAATTGCATCAGTAGTTAAAAACAGTCAAGAGTCCTTTTTCAATTTGAAAATTCAGCCACTAAAAGTAGGAATTAGCTCTTAAAATTTTGTGCACAAGTAGATTGTAGGGTAGTTTAAATCTGTTTGAACTTATTTCAGCTTATAGAGCTTATTTGGTCATCTGTTTGTAAGCCTACTTTTAGCATTTTGACTTTAAAAACCAAAAATAACACTCAGTACATACTGAGTGTAAAAGCCTTTTTCAGCTAGCTGTTTCTTAGCTTATTCAGATTTCAAAATGTTTTTCAATGGCTGTTTTAAATAGTTTAGAGGTCAAGCTTTTAAGAATTTCAAACCAAAAGTCCATAAGGATCCATTAGCTTATCTAAAAATAAGCTCAAAAGTACTTGTTTGTCTGTTTTGAACTCTATTTTCCTTTATGTGCTTATTAGTGCTTTTTCAGCTTACGGCTTATTATTTTTTCTTAATTCTAGTTAAATATGTTTATTAAGTTAGATGTAGGGTAGTATAGCTTATTTTATTAAGTTTGAGCTTATTCCAAGCTTATTTTGTTTCTTTGAGTTTTAATAAAGCTTTAAAAAAGGTTAAGTGATTCTGTCTGTTTAATAAGCTAATTTCTGGCTTATTTGTAAGTTTTTAAAAGAGTTGTATTTACAAAAGTTTCTTGTTAAAAGTTGTTTTATAACTTTGCTTTTTAAAGTTTTTGCAAAAAAAATGGAAGAGTGGAAATTGTGGGTGAGCAAGCTCGAACCTACAACCTCTACCCTCCTCAACCTTTTCAAGGTCTCACAACACACACTCAACACCACTGCGCCCTTGGGACTTTTACGTCCAAGGGTGCACTTAATAATCTTTTATCACCTTTTTTAGTTCTTTTTATAATAAGCACTTCACGTGCTTTGTAGCTTTTTCTGGGCTTATTCATTTATGCATTTTCCTAGTTAGTATTTTTCCAGCATTCCTTGTAGCTTAATCTATTTTTAGTAATTTTCTTAGAATTTTAATTCATAGTTTTACATTTTTCTTGCATTTATTTAGTTAAAAACTTTAAAAAGTCATAAAAAATAGAAAAATAATCAAAAAAATAAAATTCTTTTTTATAAAATTTTCCTTTATCATATTTTAGGCTTAGGATTTAAATTTACTTTCATTGGGTTAAAATTTAAGAAATTCATTTTTTAAAGAACGGGATTTGGTTCCCGTTCTCGTTTTCTTCGTTTTTAAGCTTTAAGTGTTCTCGTTTTAGAATTTCCTTAGCTTTTTGATATTGTTGCAGTCTTAAGAAATGAACAGAGTTTAAGCATATATTCCCTCCTCGTGTTGTTAATGAGATAATGATGTCTAAAGTAATACTTCGTGCATTGTAGTGTGTCCAATCTTTTTGAATATTAGGGTTTGTAAACCGAAAATTATATGTCATCACGTAAATCCTGCAGCAAGTAGAATATCCTCCCCGTATTTTATCTTGATAAAGTTGGGTCAAAGTATACCTTTAGTAATAGCCTTTGGACATCAGGAAGTTGTGACATGTTCATCATACCAGGCTCTAGGGATGCATGCTTTAATCCATACAAGCTTTCCTTGGAAGGTAGTCTTTTTCTGGATGTTCTGGTATCATCGAACCCTTCTGGCTGTCGCACACTAAACCTCCTCCTTCACTGCTGAACCATTAAAGAGGAATACCGTTTTCACGTCCATCTGATACGATTAGAAAGAGACTTGTGTGTTCTCGCCGTAGGAAAGGAAATCAAAACATGTTCTACGTTGTGAGCAGCTGCGTGCAAATGATTCTTTAAAATCATATACCCTCCTTCACTGAGCATAATCTTTAGCTACAGTCAGTGCTGTGTGCGAATTACAGTCTGACTCTTACATCCTTCTTGTTCTTCCAATAACACTTATAGCGTTATAAATCATTCTTAACCAAATTGGTTGTCGACTAGTTCCCGAGATTCTTAGTCTTATGTGTGCTTGAACGATGAAGTTATCCTGCATAGCTATCGTCTTGCAGAATCTGGCATTGCCTCCCTTAATGTGCTTCGGTTCAAAAGATCACCTGGTGAGCAGCGAACATACACATTCTCAGGATCGTCGTGGTCAACGCTGTCGTCTAGTTTGAACTGGCATGTTGGATATGTTCCGCTCGAACTTGTTCTAATGGATGATCTCTGGTCATCGGTAATAGTGACTTTTGTTTTGTCAAATAGATTGTGTGGTTGATAAATGAAATGCCATCGGTATTATCACATGTTCTGCATTAGAGGACAGGCTTTACTAATTTCTTGTACCCATATACAAAATAGGATTGATAAATTTCATTCTCTTGAAATGATGCATTCCGGTGCTTTGAATATTATTATTAATCCTTCTATGCTATGACCATGTGCTGGATTGTTATCTCTCTCTTACAAGTAAAGGACTGAAGAGAAATTCCAAACCCTTGTTGTGGACGGACAATTGTCTTCTCTGCTGTAGAAGCAAACATTTTGTCTTCACGGGGGCACGGGGTCATACTTGTCATATCTGACGCCTTTTGTCTTGAGAAACGATGGCTCTGAAGAGACATTTTCTAATAGACATCTCTCTTTGTCGGTTAGTGGTAATCGAGGTCTGAATATGTTGTGATACATACTATCATTTCTCATGAATATTCATCAACATTGATTCTGAATGAACTCCTAAAAAAATAAAAAATACTTAAATTAAAAAAAAGCGTCGAGCTTCTCTTGTTGTAATATACGATATCTCCTATGCTCGATTTTGTGTTAGATTAACCCACCATCGACACATGGATCCCCATGATTTTTTTTTTTGTTTTTTTTTTTTCTTTCATCTTATACCAGTATATTTCCACCATCTTTAGTATGTAACAATGCAACCAAAGATGTGAAGATGTATTTTATTTAAGGTTTCCTGTCTTTAAGTGATGTGATCTCGTCCTGTTCTTTCAAGAGTCGATATGATGATTGATTTGTTCTGAGCTAATAGCATGCAGTAGGTGTGCAACTGCTCAAGCCGCAAAATGATTATGGAAGCTCTAGAAAGTCTGTAGGGCTTGTGGGGTTGTATTTTGATTTTTTACCTAACCCCCATTTGATTCCCGTTCTCGTTTTCTTTATTTTTTTTTACTTTAGGCACCCTCGGTTTAGGATTTCCTTAGCTTTTTCTTACAAGTTAGTAATTAGGATTAGGAAAAGTAAAAAAAATCATTTTAGGTTTAATTTTAGATAATTTAGGTTTTAATTGTCGCGTTTCTTTAATTTCTGTTATTGTTTTTATGCTTAATTGTTTTCCTTTGAATGTTTTATGTGTTCTTAATTGTAGAAATAGAAAACCAATTCAAAAAGTCTAAAACCAATTCAAATCATTGTCCAAATAAAAAACGGAGTTTCAATTTCATGATTCTTGGGGTATAAACGACCCTGTGAACACTTACCGGTTAACGTACAATATTTTCGTGTGAATTTTACTTTTAATCTTTGTCCTCAAGGATTTCTAGTAAATTTATTTATACGTATATAAAATATTGTAATCAGTTGCTAAGCCAAAGACTCAACTACTTAGACAAAGATATACAAACTCTACATAACTTTACATCAAACTCTTTCTTTTTCTTTTCTCTTTATTTCATAACATCACTTGGGGTTTATAGATACACCCCTACACTTGAGCTTTTACATACTCGATACATGAACTAATCTAATGACCCGAATTAAGGTGGATCAAAATAACATGGAGACTATCAAACAAATTATGGGGGTATTGACTTAACTTTTCTTCCCTATTCTTCCGCAAAATAAATACTACCATGAATTCCAATCGTCCCAAACTGTATTTACAAGGATAAAGACTTAGCAACTGTGTACTCAAATAATTAACTTGGGTTAAACAATAATGTAATAAAAACGAGTACATACTAGGTAGGCTAAGGCAATTTAGGTGTAACAATTGGTTTAAGGGTAAACAATGCTCTTCATTAACAATCCGACATCTACCAGAAATTAAGGAGCAACTGGAGAAAAGCCGACCAAGGTCCGCCGATGGGAATGTACTAGGGGATTTTGCACTAAAATTAAGTGTATGGCAAGGGTGTGGGATAGTTATAACTTTTGCCCTGTCATCTGCTAAAATATAATAATACATCACTTTGGGGTTTATAGATGCACCCCCACACTTGAGTTTTTAATACTCAATGACATTAACTAATCTAATGATCCGAATTAAAAGGATCAACAAACATATAGTGTATTAAGCACGTATGGGGGGGTAATAAATTGACTTCTTCCCTATTTTCTCCATAAAATAAAAACTACCATAAATCCCAATCGTCCCAAAACTGTATACACTAATAAAAGACTCGACTTAGCAACCATGTACTCAAGCAAATAATTAATTGGGTTTATAAAGGTGATAACAATAATGTACTAAAAATAAGTACATACAAGAAAGGTTAAGGCGATTTGGGTGTAACATTTAGTGAGGGTGTAAACAATGCTCTTCATTAATAATCCAGAATCCATCAGAAAATTACAAAAACCATGAAAAGGATAGGCTTGAAGGGGTGTACTAGGGGTATCTTGCACTAAAAATGAGTGTGAAGCAAGGGTGTGGGGATAGTTATATGATCGAGGTGGCCATAATAACAAATACAATCCTAGTACCTCTTATCATTTAATAAATCCTAATCACATGAATGTGATCTCACTTGCGTTCTCGGGATGCATCACTAAAACAAGTTCTAGAATTTAATATACTAGTGGCACACTCTCATATAATTTTAAGCGATACTAATGCTCCAAAAAAAGCGACAAAACCACATATGCATGATCAAATCCATTAACACGACATATATGATTGCTCATTCTTTAGCTCGAGCAAGCTAAAGGTAAAATTATCTTAAGCACCAAAGATAGATGTTTGAATTCCTAAAGATCTAGGGGCGAACCTCACATTTTTTGGGTGTATTTTTTTGTGTGTGGTAGGGTTTTTGTGCTAGTCATATAATTCCTATCCATGAGACGCTTCTAATACTAAGTTTCACTGATGTGTGCCATAATTTTTTTTAAATTTGGGTCAAAATTACCGTCTACGCTACATTTCAGTATATTACTCATCTTTTTTAAGGACAAAGCAAAGGAAAATGAAAGAATAGTTTATAAGGCTTTATTCCCCCTACACTTATTTTGTACATTGTCCCCAATGTTCTTAAAAGTACCCGAAAACAAATAAAGGGAAAGAGAAAAAGGCAACATAAACTAGTACTCCCCTGGTTTTGCTCAATATTGGAGAAGAAACAAATGATCCCAGCTAAATCGTCATCTAAGAATGGTCCACATGAAACTCCTGAGAACTTTTGGGCTTTTCCTCATCAAATATAACTTGCAAATCAAAGACAAGAAATAACTACACCTGGCGTGAAATCGGCAGGATAATAATATACAACGTAATTATTAATGTACTAATCGTGGAAATTACACAAAATTAATTTTCAAAAATTCAAGAAAATACGAAATTTACGGTAGCTGAAGTGGCGACGTCATTAGGAATAATTCCTGACGCCGTCTCTATAAACTGTAAATAAAATTTTCTTCGTTTCTTGGAAAAAATTCCGCACAAATATCCTATTAATTATTTCATGGAAAAATTTACTGCATAAACCACAAGAACGGCTAGTACAATCATATGACTCAAAACAAACACATAAGACAGACGACACACGGATATCACTTGGATTATCTTTTGGGGATAGTTTCCTAGTTGTCGGGATTGATTGGAATGCCCTATCAAAATTTTCTCCATCAGGGTCAATTAATTCAATCCTAATTTGCCATGTACCATCCCCTTCATTTGGTGGCCTATCCCAATCCATCTTATTGTCTATTACCTCTTCCGACTCCCACATGTTTCTTTTCAAGTTTATGGGTATGGTCCCTAGGAATTCTACCATTTTCCTAAACACTAAGATATCCTTATAAAGGTTGACCTCATAATTTCTAGCAATTTCCCACTCCCTGGGTAAATGGTTGTCTCGAAAGTCTCTTTTTGCAAAGTAAAGGGGTCGGGCACCTATACCATCTTCACTAGTTCTTGGTTTGTAGGATTCGCGCTTACCTATAGTGGTCCAATAAGGCACATTTTCCTCTCTAAAGTCTATTTCTCTAACACCAAATATTAATCTTGTAAGTCCTTCTCCTACCGCTATTTTAGTTTTCTTACAATATGTTACAGCATTGGCGGTTGCTAAAAATCCTCTTCCTACTAATAAGGGGCAAGTAGTTTCTCTTTCCATGTCTATTACGTGAAAATCCTCAAAAAGTTTTAACTTCCCTACATTAACCTCTACATTTTCATGATTCTTATGAGATATGACTTAGTTCTATTCGCTAATCCTAGGACATCTTCGGTCTCTTTTAATAATCCTACATTAAGCTTTTTAAAGAGATTTAATGGGATTAAATTCACACATGACCCTAAATCAGCTAGTCTACAAGGTAAGATGAATAATCCGGGATCCTTCATTTTTTCTAGAGCTATACTTTGAATGAATTCGGACCCGTTTTTGCCTAGTTCTAAACTTACTATATATCTATCTAACAGGTGTCGTAGATTGCAACATGAGCTAGAACTTCAAGAACCGGTAAGTTAAGATGCAAATCCGCAAATTCATCTTCGAAAGATTCTTCGGGTTCTTTTGGTTTTGGTGTTTCAATCTCATTGACCGTTAAAGTGTTGACTTGTAGTTGATCTTTTTGAATGTTGGTAGTAGATTTGAAACACGTTTGGATAGCATTGACCGATTTCAAAGAATTAGATGAACTTTGAGGATCCCCCGTTGGGTAAGAACGAGTAGACAAGGTTGAATTAGGGGTCAACTTCAGGTTCTTTACCGTGTCACTCGGGAGTGCTCCCGTTATTCGGTCATTAAATGATTTCAATAGAGTGTCTAATTTGTTGGTAATCTCGCTTTGATGTTGTTTGAAATTGGCTTCAAACCTAGTTATCTTAGCGTCTTGGGATGCTATAAAGTTAGACACCAACCCTTCGAGACTTTTTTGATTAAAATTTTGAGGATTGTTGTTGAAGGATCGGTTCAGGAACGAACCGTTTGATTGAAAACGATTAGGTGGATTTGAAAATTTGCTTTGAGAATTTTGAGGTTGCCTCTACCTAAGGTTTGGGTGACTTTTCCATGACGGGTTATAGGTGTCACCAAGGTTATTTTGCTCGGGCTTGAAAGTGTACCACTTACCTCCCGCTTTGTTGGTACGCGAGGATGCATAGTCAACAAAATCTCGCTTAGGATTTTCCATACAATATTGAGTGTCGTGAGGACCACTACAAATCTCACATGAAAAAGTGATTTTGTTCACTTGAATGGGATAGTTAAGAGCAACATGAGCTTCCATCAAGCGTTGGACTTGATTTTTGAGCTCGATGAGACGTCGACCGGATGTACTCGGGACATCTTGGGGCATAGAGATTGCCTTGACCAGTTTAGCGAAGTCTCTTGGATCATTCTAACTTTCGTTGTCATAGAGGGAGAGGTCCTTCAATAATGCCCAAGATTCTTCGTCGTTTTTATCATGTAACTTACCACCGATCGCTTGATCGATGGTTCGTCTTGTGATGGGATTGACATGGTCATAAAAGATTTAGATTTGGAGCCAAAGATCAATACCATGATTAGGGACTTTTTAGAGTAAGTCCTTGAAACGAGTCCATGCTTTGGAGAGAGATTCACCTTGGTGTTGTTGGAACATCAAGATGTCGTTACGAAGTTTAGAATTCCTTCTCTGTGAAAAGAATTGAGCAAGGAAACAACTTGTGAGATCCTCCCAAGTGGAGATGGATCCCGCGAGGAGACGCTCAAGCCAATTGCTAGCTTGATATCAAAGGGAAAATTGAAATAAACGCAAGCGCGTCCTTTCCCTATTATCACCATTAAGGTCAAGTGAGTCCACAAGTTTTATGAAAACCTTAAGGTGTTGATTTGGATCCTCAGACCAAAGTCTATGGAATGAGCATCCGTTTTGCACCAACCGAATGGTGTCAGATCAAAGAGGCACCACATTGTTCCCATCGGGGATCTCAATGGTGTTTCGGTAGCCCTCGTGGCTAGGTTTGGAGTAATCTCCTAAAGTACGATGCGGATTTTCATTTTCCATGAAGGTGAATG
>BQNB010195687.1:0-11348 GCA_026074375.1 Tanacetum coccineum | reverse complement strand
TTAAATTTAAATATGCTTTTGAACTTTGACTATTTCATTTTAAGTTTTTAAATAAGCTATGTGTAAACGGGAAACCTAAGAGTTTTTGAAACCAAAGGTCCGTGAGTCCCGATACTAGTCTCTGTGGGGTGTCAAAAGCCTGGTCACTTAGCCGCAAGGTTGGGATGTGCCGAGACGAAAGTCGCTACATGGGATGATCTCGCCTTCAAACTCATTATTCTTGGGTGGAACGTGAAGCATACAATTTTGCAAAACGTTGATCCATGGTTGAAATTCGAAATAAGCACATTCACCTAAGATATAATAATTGTCGGGAGTGAAAAGTTCACAAGTTACAAATATGAGTAGTGTTAGCATCTTAACTTATATTTAACGGTGATTTTGGGGACGATGAATTTATCCTTTTTTGGGGCATTTTAGGATTGAAATGCGTCTTGTTCTATGATCCCTAACGGTTATGAAAATAACGAAAGTCAAATAAGTTAGTTGCTTAAAAAAAATACAAAAATATGTGGGAATAAGTGTATGTATATTTAAAAATGGTAAAGACGGGGCTTTTCAAAACTATTGATTCTCTAATTCCCCTTGATGAACACTTAACTACTTTTCGAGGTTATTAGTCGAGGGGGATTGAGATTCTTAGTTTTCTTAAGTGTTTACGTATAGCATTGCGTGAGGATACGCAATAGTTTAGTATGGGGGATTTTGGTATGTGTGTATATACACATACCTTTTACTTGATAAAACGACCTTAAACGACCAAAAACGCACATAAAATGCCATATATATGCTTGTTTTTGTGTTTGTATTGTGCAGGTATCGAATATTCACTAAAGGACGAAAAATAAAGCCAAACTGGACAAAACTGAGAGCAGAATTGGAAAGAGCGCGAAAAACCAAGGCCAAAGGTACAAAAGGATTGAAAACGGAGCTGAAACGGACATTTCCGGATCAACTCGACAACGTTTGTGCATTTAATTAAGTCAAGACGAAGTCAAAGTTAACCCCGGGATACGGCATTAGAAAGAGCATAAAAAGAAACGAACCCGTACCCATTTTAATGGGTCAGGTCAGCCCATTAGTATTTATTTACTAATTTAAAAAGCCCAACAATTCCTAGTAAAAGCCCAAAGTCTCTTTTATATACAATCGAGCCCAAATGCATATCGTGGCCCAAACACCAACTTAACAACCGTTAACTAGCCCAAACCATAACCCCTTAACCCCGTTAGCCTTAAAGGACTGTGAGTGTAAACCCTTTAGACTCCTTGAGGGGCTATTTCTGTCAAATCCACAAAAACCTCAAGTTACAAGGACTAAGGCTGCTATATCACATTACACCTTGAGGGACCAAAATCGCCCTTTCCCCAAACTTTAACCCTGTTATACCCTGCACCCTTAAACCCTCATTTCCCGCCATACTCTGAACCCCACCACTGTTCACTGTCTCTCTCACTCACCCTGCATAACCAGACAAACCCTGTAGCATACAGCCAAAATCAACCTCACACTACTTCATAAAGAGACAAACCACGCTGGCAATCCCTCAAAGTTCCATTGGCTGAAGAAAAGGGACAAAGAATCAAGGGATAGGATTGACAGACTTGGGGACCAAGATAATTGAAGGGCTATGATTAAGGCTTTGAAGCCTCTCACAACAAAAGCACAGCTAGCACACAAGTGAAGATCTTGACAACTTATAAAAGAGAAAAGAGAGAGAAGATGAAGACTAACTAGGAGTAGATTAATTTAATTTTTAATGTTTTTAAATTTGTGTTTTTAGTCTTTTAAATTCTGTCATTTAAGTTTTTAAGCCTTGTAATCTTTTTACGTTTAATGAAAATTTAAGTTTATGCAAAATTCTGTTTTTAGTGTCAAAGTAAATGTTATGCTTTTTAGTTAAAAACTTGCTTTCCTGTTTATGTGTTCTACCCTTTGTGATTCCTTAAAGTCCTGTTGTAATCATTTATTGTTGTTATATATCTTTTCAAACATCTGGTTCCATGAAACATATAGCTTAAATCAGTTTTTTAAAGTTTAATAAATGCAATTGTTACTATTAAAGGGGTGTTTGGTGAAAACTGCTCAATATGTCAAAAATGGGTCTGTTTTGGGTCGTGCTTTAAACCATGTTGGATTAGGTTAAAAGTAGTGGTAAAATCAGTTTTTATGAATTTTCTTGCACTTAAATTAAAGAATGCAGTTTGCTTGTTTATGTGTGAAATCTGTGAGCTTTAAGCTCATGAAATCAGTGGCTTAACTAGGATTTTAAAAATTAGTTTGTTTAAGTTATTTTAGCTTTGTAAAATCTCAAATTGAGTTAGAATAGAAGTTGTATTAGTTTGTAATTGTGATTGAAGCATACTGTCATTGTTCTTTTGCATATCAGTTTAAGAGTAGTCTCATTTGCAACTTTCTTTTTAAGTAGGTTAATGTTAGAATTAAGTCCTTAAATTTGTTATGCAGTGTGTTCATAGGCCAAGCTTCAGCTGTTTTAGCTTATGGTGGTGTCACAAGCCCTTATCCTTTAGCTTATATTAGGCTGCAGTAGTGCCCTTTAGGCTTAGCCTACTTTAAGCCATTTTTAGTGTAAGTTGCCAGTTAAACCTTGCCTTTTCTAGCTTAGTGATCTTAGTTTATTTATTGTCCATAAGCCATGTTTTCTGCTTATTTAGGCTCTCTTAAATATAAGCTTGATGTAGTGTAGTTTGCAGCTAGTGGCTTTTTGCATAAGCCCCTTTACTAGCAGCTTGAAAGACTCATCCTTGAACAGATAAGTATTTAGCCTTTTGTATCTTCTCTTCAGTTTGTAGCTTTATTTCTGAACTTATTTTTAAGTTTAATAAAAAAATGTCTTTATTAAAAATGGTTTTTACAGCTTTTTTATAAGTTACTTCAAAAAGTTTTTAAATAAAAAATAAAAAGGGGGAAAGGGGGAAACCTGGGTGAGCCAAGGCTCGAACCCGAGTCTCACCCCTCTCAACCCCTTTATAACCAACGTCTGTACCATCTGTGCTGAGCTCTGAAATTGGTAAGATCTTTGCACTACTTTTTGTATTAAAGTCGATGTTAAGTTCCTTTTAAGCATTATCCCAATTCGTAGCTTATTATAGGGAGATTTCACAACTTATTTTATAAGGCTGTAATACCTGCTTAATTTTTCCCGTAGTAGTTATATCAAGAAGACATCATTGCATTTTTTTCAGATATTTTATTGTAGTAGTTAGTTTTTTTAGGAATTTAATTAGATAAAAGTAGTTTTTAAATCATAAAAATTATTTTAAAAGTCTAAAAATTAATTTTCTTTTTTTGAAAATTTTATTTTATCGTTTTTAAGGTTTATGATTAGAAAAATATTTTGTAAGGTTAAAAATTTAATTTGTTTACTTAGAGGTCGTGTTTTTAAATTACGTTTTCCCCGTTATCGTTTTAAAATCATCGTTATTTATGTTCCCGTAGACTAGGATGTATTTTTATCTTAATTTATTTTCCGTAGCTTTTAGGTTATCCATGTGCCTTCTAGATGATATTTCCCCGTAGAATTAGTTAATTTCAGTTTTTCCCGTAGATTAGTAAATCAAAACCAAAAACCTTTATTATTCGAGCATTAAATCCGAACCGTTTCGTAACTGTCAATTTCGCACCTCGTTGGGAGAACGACCCGGGTGATCACTTGCCCGGTATATCATTTATATCATTTCCGTGAGCCCGTTGACCTTTTTCCTAAAGGGTTGACTCGGTTGGCTCGCGTTGATTGTATTTTTGATATCATTACTATACTTATAATTGATTTATGATTTAGGGGTTGCAAAATCCCTTTCATCACCTGTTATCCCAAACGCACCCCTTACGGTCAAATAGTCAACCAAACGCACCCTCTTGGTGCTTCTGTTAACCCAAACGCACCCCTTACGGTTTTTGCTCACCCAAACACCCCTTTTGGGGTTTCCTGCTCACCCAAACACCCCTTTTACAGTCAAACAGTCAACCAAACGCACCCTATACGTTATCCCAAACATACCCTTATGCATTTCTACCAAACCAAACGCACCCTATAACGTATTCTACTAACCTCAAAAACCACCCTTGGCTGATAAGCCTAAAACCGAACGCACCCTAATCTTATTACAAAACCAAACGCACCCGTGTGTTGTTATACGTTAAACCAAACGCACCTATTTTGGTGTTTCTATTACAACTAAACGCACCCTTGGTGCTTAACTTAGATCTAAACACACCATTTGGTCGTTTTATGAAACCAAACGCACCCTATGTGTCTATAAAAACAAACAAACGCACCCTTGTTGGTGGTTTATACACGAACGCACCCTTGTGGTGCCGAGCAAAATCAAACGCACCATAGGTTGTTGTTGTGGAGGTGGTGTGGGTGGTTATGGTAGTGACGTGGGGACAGCGGGGTGGCGGTTGCAATGGCGGTGAATGGGTGGTGGTGATGGAGAGGGCGCGTGGTTCGGTGGATCGGGTAGATCGGGGATGGATCTACCTTTTTATAATTTTTGTGTTCGCCAGAGTTTGGCCGGAAAAAGTGGCCGGCGGAGGTGGGTTGGCCGGAATCCGGCCGGTGGTGGTCGCCGGAAAATTAGGGGAGAGAGAGGGAAGTGTATGTGATGTTTATAATAAGAAAATGAGAAAATTAGTTATAAATTTAGTTTATATATTCAAGAGTTATATAAAGAAAAAAATGACAAGTCCACAATACATGAGGGTTAATTCTGAAAATATTGCCACAGGGACCAAAAGTGTAACTTTTAGAATATAATGGTTCGGGACTCGTTTGGACCTAGAATAAGAATGATTCATAACACGAAACTTGCGCCATTGCGTTCCAAATAATTTTTCCCATAAAAACGAGTATTCACTCGACTAATTTTCATAAACGTTTTATAAAATTTATTTAAAAACTTTTAATTATTTATTTGAGTATAATATTACTAGATAAACTATTGTCCCGTATAATGAGCTTTTACTGAATATTTTGGCGTTTTTAACAAACGTTACTGATAAAATGATACATAATTTATTAAATAATTTTTATTTAATAAAAAGTGATAATTAAATATAATTTAATTATTTTCATGTCGGTACGCGTTGTTCTTGTTTCTAAAATCTTGCGAGGGTATTTCGGTCATTTTCTGCATATTTTCGGGTCTCGGGCAAAACTAAAAAGTTGTCCGGAATGTCGTTTTACATCAAATTGCTTTAGAGTCCGAGTCGTAAAAACGTGATTTAGTGGGTCGTTTTTGATAAGTCAGCTTAGAAATAACATATATCTTTTTCGTTTTCAAGTCAAATAAGTTAAAAATAACTTTGCACATGAGATATGAAATAATAAATATGATTTATTATTTAAAATATGTTCCGAAATTTTACTGAAACCCTTTTCTTCACACAATTTTTTTTTTCGTTCGGTCTTCTTGCTCGTTCGGTCCTACGCTAGATCGGTGCTTCGCTAATTCGGTCGAAAGCAAGATCGGTCCTCTCGATCGGTACAACTAGTTCTATCCTCTCGATCGGTTCTCTAGTTCGGTCCTTTGCTAGATCGGTCCTTCGCAAGTTCGATCGACGCTAGTTCGATCGTGGCTAGTTCGATCGACGCTAGTTCGATCCTCGCAAGATCGGTCCTTCGCTAGTTCGATCGTGGCTAGTTCGATCGACGCTAGTTCGATCCACGCAAGATCGGTCTTCTGGTTCGGTCCTTCGCTAGTTCGATCCACCATTGTTCGATCCACCCTTGTTCGATTGAGTCACAACTTTACTCGTTCGGTGCAAACAAGTATTAAGCTCGTTTGGTGCCCACGTTAATGTCATACGATCGGTTCCAACAAGGGTTACGCTCGTTCGGTTCACACAAGAAGGAACTCGTTCGGGTTGCACCGAGTCTTGTGGATCTTGATTTTTTTTCTTGTCACTTGTATCACGTCGTGTGGATTTTTTTTTTAAGCTCAAGGTTAGGACAAGCATGGAAAAAAAAATAATAAGCCGAAACATTAAGCTCAATAAGCCGAACCATTAAGCACAAAAAAAAAACGAAATCACTAACACAACACACACGAATACAATACACCCCCGGTTAGCTCTTGATACCAATTGTACGCTTAATAAAACACCTTATTCGGGGGGTCTTGGGTGATCAAAGAACAAAAGATAAGATATATTGATTTTAGTGAGAGAAAGTAAAGAGAGGGGATGAACACCAAAAGATGAAAGATTAGATTAAGGAAAAAAGAAAAAATGAACATCCACCCCCTCATGGCATGGAGAGCCATGAGGGGTATTTATACAAGAAGAAAAAGCTAACTATTCCTAGTTAACATAAAAGACCCCTGCGTAACACGCAGTGTCCAAAACTAATCCAATTCACGTGTCAGACGCCAGCTTCACTAAAAGTGAGGCTAACAGGGGTAATATGTTAAGTCTTAGTTTGATTGTTAATATTACAAACTTTATTTCATAAAGTTTAACGGTTTTTGGTTTGATAACTTGTGAAAATATCGTATCACTGTTCGGGCTATCATAATCCAGAGGTCATGTAGTAAACGTTTGAGGAGCTAGGACACTTTAAATCATAAATCCAGCAACTCGTCAAAACGTCTACCCAAATGAAATCCCCTCACATGAAACTCCCTAGTAACGTGATACGTTATAAATTAAATGATAAGATTTTATTATTTTAGATTTCTTCAAAAGCTAGTGGATGATAAATTATGTTAAATATATAACATAATTGATTTATAACATTTCGATCGATGAATGATAACGTAATTATGTCGGGTTTTAATAAAATTGAGTTTTATAATATTTAAATATATTTTTATAATTAATATAAAAATATTATATGTTATACCTTTAAGAATACGAAAATAACAATATATACCCTTGATATATATATTTAGAAAATTAACCCTTTAATTATATTTTTAAAACATTAAGCCTTTAACTTTCAAGTATGACAAAACAACCCTTGAAGTTTAACTTTAGTAAAATTCATTGTTCAGCCCCACTAGTTTATAAGTTATCAAGAATTTAAAATATATAACCCCTAAGCCATGAAACCATTTGCGAATTAAGTCCAAAAACCATAATATTCATATTTTTGATTTAGAAATCAATTTTGCAGGTTATAGCTTATTAATATAAGCTAAAATAAGTAACTTTTACAAGCTTATAGTTTATGAAAAGAGCTTGTGAGCTTAAAAATCCAAAACGGGTTCGTTCGGTTTAAAATGATTAACCCGATGGGTTTAAGGTTTTAAGAATAGTTTTTAAGCTTATAGAAATGATAAGTTAGCTTATTAGAATAGCTTATTAAATCTGTTTATAGCTTTTAGCTTGATAAGTACACGAAAATGGCGTATTAGGGTTTTGAGGTGCGAATTAGGGTTTGGCTTGGTTTAGGAAAACCAAATGAATGATTTAGCTTGATAAAAGGATTAAAACAAAGTTCATACAATATCTTAAACAGAACTAGAGCTTATTGAATGAGATTGAAGGCTTACTAGTACACGAAGTGATGAAAATGGGTCAAAATGGGCAAAAACAACTCGAAAACTTGGAGATGACTTCAAGAGACTTCTTTCTTCTTGTTTCTTGGCTTCTACTTGCTGTATACTTTCTTCTTAGTCTTTTATGGCATGGCTAGGACATGATTTTAAGGTAGTTTGAAGTTTAGAGGCGAGTTTGAATGTGTATGTATGTTTTGGCTTATATAGGGCTCGAAAGGACTTGGAGGCCAAGTTTTCTTGGAGTAGAGACCAAGGTGAGTGGAGTAAGGGCCAAGTAATAGTAGAGTGGTGACCAAGGAAGGCTAGGATGAGGTGTTGAGAGGTGTATGGAGGTGGTCATGGTTCAAAAATCAAAGGAGGTGACTAGGTGGTTTTCTTGAAGCTCAAGGTGACTAGTAGGTGATTCATGGAGGTGCTTGGGTGCTAGGGTGGTGACAAGGTGCTGAAGGTGGCTAGCAAGTAGGTGCATCATGGTGGTGGAAGGTTGGTTGCTTGGTTTAAGCTTAGTTTAGAACTAGTTAGGGTGTTTCGGGTCATTAGGGTTTTCGGGTTAGGATTTATGATTTTGGACGAGCTAGGGTTTTAGGATTAGGGAGGAAAATGTTTAAATGTTGTGCCATAAGTGTTTGTAACTTGTGTTGAAAAGGTTGTACGAAATCTAGAAGCAAAATGGAGGGAAAATGAGCTTATTTGAATTTATGCATAGTCGAATTGTACTTTGAGCTTTAGGGAGTTGTACATTGGTTTTGGAGGGAATTAATATTCAAAAGTTATTCATTGTACACTTGTACACATGCCTTGCAAGCTTGAACATTCACTTTATATGTAAACATTTCATATAATTAGGGTTTTGATATAAACGTTAACGTTTGAAATCTGTTTTGTAATAATGTTTTGAAAAGTATGTTAAATAGATAACGTATGATAAAATAGAGTTTAAAACATATTGCTTGACATATTCTAACGTTTACTGGCTATAAACGTTGATGAAATTGGCATAGGTAGGTTGCGTGAGCTCGTTTACTTAGGTTATCGAAGTTACGTTGCATAATAGTTGGAATAAAGCAAAAATATTCTCATGAAAATGGTTGTACTTAATTTAATAAGTAGATATTACATTGATGACAATTGCATCGAATTTAATAAATGGATAATTACATAGATGAAAATTATGGGTTGTTATAGATTGTCAATCCCAAATAGATCTATTTAATAACATTCGCGCTCACCCTCCAAGTGATTTACAGTTCATGCAACCTAAGCTAATCCGTAATCATAAGAGTAAAGTATAGTTGTTACGTCTATCAGTGTGAACAAGTATTGTATCTCATTGCGAGATATATAAATGAGTATGTAAACCAATTTGTAATCAACCATGTAAATGCATTTGCAAACAAGCATGTTCTCACCCCAAAAATATATGTAAAACAAGTAAAACATAGGGCTATAAACTTACCTCGATGATGTGGAACAATTGGCAGAAATGCACATATTAAGCACAGCACAAACGGAAACCAGAACGGCTTGACCAAGAAGTTGCGGTATATCTTAACGGCTATGACCCACTAGCCTAGGATAATGTATTTGGGTTTTCCGATGGATGGTCACATCAACGCGACACATTGATAAAAGATTTAGATTTCAAGTTGTAATTGTTCGGTGGTTGGTTAAATTAAATAAATCGAAAAGTAACGCAAAGTATGTAATATATTCCGTATATATTACATATGAAAAAAATGAACAAGTATATAATTCATATCGTGAATTATATAACAAAAACAAACAACCAAAAGAATAATACGAAGTGTATATAATACGCGACATGTATTATATATGAAAATAAAATAAAAGTATATTATACCTTGTAAGTATTATATAAGAAACATGAGAAAAATAATCAAAACAACATAATTCGACACGTGTTCGGAAATCACCAATTAAATTAATAAAGAGTTCTGGCATAAAAGTAAACTCACGTTTTAATGCTACGAATTATGTAACCGATGTTTTTAAAGTTTTTACAAAAATTATAATTTTATCTTCTAGTTGGAAATTATAAAATAATATTTTATAATTTAGTATATTGTTTCCTTGACTGGTTTTAGTTAAAATAGTTGTCTTATCTATAAAAGTATAGTTCTCGTTTGTCCATCCGGTTATTGTATAATTACAAATAAGTACTCTTAAGTCTATATCTCGTTCTTTTATCGGTTTTCTAAGATAATAGAAATTTAAGTGAAAGATACTAAGTATAGAAATTTTTATAAATTTCGGCATGACTTATTCGTTTATACGTTGTTTCCATATTTATAAAATTCAATGTTTTTTCCTCTTAATAAATCAATCAACATTGCAAACACCCGCGCGTTTTAAATCTCTACATTATATATAAAAGGAGGCATTTGACTATTTAATGCCACGTCATCATGGATGCCATGCCATCACAATTTATTTTTTTATTTTTGGTACTATTTATCATATGTAGAAATTTCGATTTTTTAGGATTTTTATAATATTTATTAAAAATTTCGGATTTTTAATAAAACTTATGTCTTTTGCAAGATTTGAACCTGGGTCTATGGGTCACTTCAACCAATAAAGCAAGCCCAGAAGTTGTGATATACAATGAAAATCAAATATATTATGCTTTTAGAAAAAATACCTGTTAAATATGGACAATATATTGATAATTAAATATTATTTAGAAAATATAGCAGTAATCTTTTCAATCATACGTTTAACTGAATTCACAAGAAAACGTGGTATGAAAACATTTTTCTCAAACGTATGAATCTTTTCATACCACGTTTTCTTGTGAATTCAGTTAAACGTATGAATGAAAATATTACTGCTATATTTTCTAAATAATGTATAATTATCAATATGTTTTAAACTCTATTTTATCATACGTTATCTATTTAATGTACTTTTCAAAACATTATTACAAAACAGATTTCAAACGTTAACGTTTATATCAAAACCCTAATTATATGAAATGTTTACATATAAAGTGAATGTTCAAGCTTGCAAGGCATGTGTACAAGTGTACAATGAATAACTTTTGAATATTAATTCCCTCCAAAACCAATGTACAACTCCCTAAAGCTCAAAGTACAATTCGACTATGCATAAATTCAAATAAGCTCATTTTCCCTCCATTTTGCTTCTAGATTTCGTACAACCTTTTCAACACAAGTTACAAACACTTATAGCACAACATTTAAACATTTTCCTCCCTAATCCTAAAACCCTAGCTCGTCCAAAATCATAAATCCTAACCCGAAAACCCTAATGACCCGAAACACCCTAACTAGTTCTAAACTAAGCTTAAACCAAGCAACCAACCTTCCACCACCATGATGCACCTACTTGCTAGCCACCTTCAGCACCTTGTCACCACCCTAGCACCCAAGCACCTCCATGAATCACCTACTAGTCACCTTGAGCTCCAAGAAAACCACCTAGCCACCTCCTTTGATTTTTGAACCATCACCACCTCCATACACCTTTTAACACCTCATCCTAGCCTTCCTTAGTCACCCTAGAAGATAAAATTATAATTTTTGTAAAAACTTTAAAAACATCGGTTACATAATTCGTAGCATTAAAACGCGAGTTTACTTTTATGCCAGGACTCTTTATTAATTTAATTGGTGATTTCCGAACACGTGTCGAATTATATTGTTTTGATTATTTTTCTCATGTTTCTTATATAATACTTACAAGGTATAATATACTTTTACACGGAGACCGTCATAATTTTGTTTACATTGAATTATGTATGAATCTAAGTATTACAAGTCTTGTATAGGCGGGACTTGTAAT
>BQNB010195686.1:0-11348 GCA_026074375.1 Tanacetum coccineum | reverse complement strand
AGAAAAAGACACAAGAAAGAGATAGAAAGTCAACAACTAGTGTAATGCCATCTTCTAAATCACAAAACACTACTAAGAGTTACAAATCAAAACCTAGGAGCAATAATCAAACATCTAGGGTTTTGCCAACATCTAAGAGTAGTTGCCCAACGAGAAGTGTTATGCCAAAAGCAGATCAGTCCTTTCTCTGACTTCAAACACTTTGTGTGCTCAACTTGTCAAAAGTGTGTCTTTAATGCAAATCATGATGCCTGTATAACAAAATTCCTAAAAGAAGTAAATTCTCGTGCTAAGATTTAGAGACTTAGTGAATTCAGGCTTTAAACTACAGACGATCAATATTGCCAACACCTCATAGTTTGTAAAAGACTTAGGAAGTGCCTGTTCTTTTGATTTTAGGTTGTGTTGAATCTTTCGGGTACACTATTTCTATCACATGATGGAAGAGACATCTCGTCATTAGCCAGTATGCATTATTTGAGTCCATAGGGGGAAGTGTTAGGAGTATAATTATTTAAAACGTGAGAAGAATTCTTTCTGATTCAATTAGTGTCTTGCCCAACCGGTCAATCACTAAGCTTATTCTTAAAATGAGTAGAAATATTTGATAAAAGAGGTACACATAGGTATGATGATTCCTTTAAATAGTCAGTATCCTGCAGGAAGAAATGTCTACATTTGGGACTTAGTTGACTTAGGTGTTATCATTTCGGCTACTTAGAGGGAATAATTGTGACATCCGGGACTTAATTGACTTTGGTGTTACAATTTATATCATAAATATCATGTAAGGAGAAATGCGGACATCCGGGACTTAATTGTCTTTGGTGTTTCGGTTTCGAATTAATTGTGTACTTTAGATATTTGAGCTTCATACATCAAGACCTCTTTACACGGCTTGCAAGAAAGATTTGAATCTACTCAAGATCAGACTGCTGGTTTAGGGGGAAGCTAAGACAACATCAACACCGACATCACCAACCACACAAGCTCAAGTTACATATGTTTCTGAATCTGTTTCATACTCGAAGCTTGACTTTCATAACTTGGAAAGAAAGTTGAAGCAATGCCGAAGAGTGCTTGGACAGAGAAAGATCAAATCGACATCTTCTTGAAAGAAAGAAGGTTAATGAGGAGCTTCGAAATGTTCGTTGGTGGGAGATTGTACGAAGGAGACCTACGGCTGCTACAAAGGACCATATGATTTATCATATGTTGTTCTCATCTTATAAGGTCAATCCTCGTAAATAATTTTATCTTGTGAATATGTTAATAACTAGTGTAGATTTTTGGTGAAAAATAAGATGTGCTCGAGTACAAATTTTTCAAGAATTTCTTAGTAAATTCAAAATCTTTCAAATTATTGTATTCGGCACTGTCTTATATACCCTCATAATTTGAGGGGGAGCATTAAAATGTTCTTAATAGATATTCCATAACATTTTGTCCCCGAACGTTTAATCAATTGGTATCCAAAATATCAAGGGATTAACATTTTGGATAAGGGGAGAAAATGTGATTAAACTAAATCTAATGTATATTGAAATGTGATCATAAAATGGACTCGATGCACTCCACACTTAGCATGTACTACGATTACGATGCACATGTTAAGGGGGAGCTTTTAGTGATGATTAAAACATTCAAAGTGTAAACCTTTTGATATTCATATCAGACACTTTGAATGAATTTTTCAATGATTTTGGTTTGTAATGGTGATGGAATACCCTAAAAGACCGACCATGTACTTAATTTTATGGAGTTATAAGGTGGTTAGGTATAGGTATTCAAATCCCATGATCCAGCCAGAACCGGAGGGATCTACCCAGGGATATCCACTAGTTAGTGTAGAAGTCCTTAGGTATGATTAAAAAGGAGAAAAAGTGAGAATCGGGAATAATGCCGACTGAGATGGAGCTAACACTGGAACAAACCCAACAAGGTGTTAGTTATGAAGTCTCGGTATTGCAAGGGGTTGAAGAATGAACAAGAAAAGTAAAGATAAAGGGTGAAAAGAAATAGCCTCTTACAATAGGCAGAAACCGGGTCAATACATAATCTGTTGGAAACACAAAGTTGTTTTCCGACATTGAAGATTAGTCTTTCCACACACAATTCTCAACAATCCCCCAACCCTTCCCCACTGCACACCCACAATTCCCGGAAGACTTTGTTCTCCAAAAACCTCACCGACCTCACTCATATCTATTGACATTCTCTCACCGAGCTATGTAGTATTGAACTCGTGTTTACCGCAGCTAGCCTTGCCGATCACTAAAATTAAAAGTGGCATTATGGAGTCTCGAGCCAAATCGAGACGTGAATCAATTTCATTGTAACCCACCTTTACACTTGTCCACTAATTTAGTTGTTATTACACCACTCCCATGTGAATATCGCGTATTATCATTAAAGCCTTCGCAGATCCTTGTGATTTTGCCAGAACATCCGAGTGGATCTTAGAGTATTCACAAATGAAGATTTGGAAATCCTGTTCTGAGCCAACATCAAATAAGCTCATTGGTAGGTAACTTCGGTAACGATTCTTTTGAATCAAACTTGTGGACAAACTGGAAAGAAACAGATGGTGGATTCTATAAGACAACTTTTTCCAGGAAATGGTATCAACGGTTTGTTACATGAATTTTGAAAGGATTAAACTCTCGGTGTGTCACAATAACAATTTTGCAAGTGATACACGAATTGATTTTCAAAATCAATTTTTCTATATCAATCGGTGAGTTGTGACTTACTGGTTCTTCTTAATGTGCTGTTGCTTGGAGACGTTCCGATAATGAGAACATGCTGAGTAGATGAATCTCAAATACTTATGTCGTTAGAAAGATTCAATACTAAAGCTGGAAATGTCCTGTCAAGAAGATTCTTATTAAATGAATTCTATCTGATCACTGGTTCGAATCCTCACGCGAATTGAAGGTGACTTCATACAAAAACCTGGGCGAATGACAAATCCATATTCGTCCCCCCGATTTATTGCTAACTATTTTTATGCAGGCTATTTAAAGATGGTAGTGGAGGTTCCTGATTCCAGATGACTTACAAGATCCATAGCATTGCTCATACCGACACGACAAAAACTAAAGACATCATGAAATGCTCAATGTACATGTTTAAGACTTACGCTCACTCTGATACCGTACGTCTTTTCTTGAGTGAGAAGTATTAAAGTCAAGAACTTTCAAAGAAGTTTTGTCACTCTGATACGAACGTCTTTCTCGATGTGACGAAGGTTATAGTTAAGAGTGTTTCAAGAAAGATGCAACATTAAAGCTTTTCAAGTCAACAAATCAAGAAAGGTATGAGCATGTCGGTCCAGAAGTCACAAGTTACACAAGATGGCAAGATTCATTAAGATAGCGATGAGATTACGCTTGGTTGATGATCTCAAGATGCTCAAGATCACATTCTATCATACAAATCAAGATAAAGGAACAGCTGCGTATCAAGCTAAAGGTCAATATTCACTACATCATATTCACAAGACAAGAAAAAGAAAGAAGTCTGCGAGCACAAGAATGAAGACCTTCATAGTATGATAGGTTTAAGTTTTTGTAACATGAAGTGACCTCCCTTAGGGGGAGATTGTTAGGAATACGAAATTCCTAGAAAAGTCTCGGTCACTTCATAGATATCGAAAGATAGCTCGTCAAGTAATATTTGGAAACTTACATAGGTAACTAGTCCAAGGTCCATGGAAAGCCCATGTAACCAAGGCCCATGTCCACCTTATGTAAGTATACCAATACCTCTCCTTTAACATGGAGAGGGTGTTGGTTCTCTTTGTATTTTCCCACATAGTTCAATCAACCATCCCATTTTTCCATTTTACTTTCTCTCTCAACTTTCTCTCTCTAGTTCATCTTTTGTGTGAAATGAGTTTTCTTCACTGTTCCTTCTAGAAAAACCAAACAACAAAAACCTCTTCTTGATCGAACCTAGTTAACCAGAGAACCCGCGAACCTGAGCTCTGATACCAATTGTTGGAAATCTTAGGCCCCAACATCTCACCAAGTACCTAACTATAAGCCCAACTGATGTTTTCATTCTAAAACCACCATTGGTGCATAGAGGAGTAGGCCCAGCTCCAAGCTTATATGTTAACTTTGAGATTATAATTTTACCGATGTGGGATTGGGTTTGCACACCCAACATAGTGGTTTATGGAAAGGTTTATAAAATTATAAAGAGGTTTAAAAAATTGTATGTCATAGTGGACATCAATTTCAAGATTGTGTGACATGAAGAGATCTAAGATATTAGACTTTTTCATAATTTAATGCACTTGAGTTATGTGAGATGAATATAAAACTTGGAAAAGTTGTTTATACATAGTGAGAATAGGTTTATACATAGTGAGAATAGGTTGACATACAATTTTTTAAACCTTTTCATAATTTTATAAACCTTTCCATAAACCACTATATAATGAGAATAGGTTTATACATAGTGAGAATAGGTTGACAAACATCATGATCACTAACTAATCCATAAGCTACCAAAAATAAGGCCAAAAATTAAATATCCTGCCGATATACTCAAAATCCAACATACTGCCGTTGTACTCATTCCAATCTATTAGCACGATATAAACATACTAGACGAGTATCCGTGCATAACAACGAGATTTTATAGCGGCAGATAGTTTAAGTGATAAAAAAAAGTTTATGGGCTATAAACGAAAAATAGTAAAAGTCTGAGAATTTGAGATTAAACATAATGTTTTGAAACCCGATTCGACCTGGACGGTTGAACCGGTTCCGGTCGAAAAACGGGTCAAATTAAACCGGGTTTATATTTCAGAAACCCCGGTTAGACCGCCGGGTTTGATGTGACCATGGGTCTAACCCGGTTTCGACGTATTTTAATAATGTGTTAATAGTGGTCCCTTTTTGTGTTTTATTTTATCTAGTAGTTAACCTTGCTTACATTAGTTTAGTTTTTTAGTTCTTCACTTTTAAGATTTGTGCCTTTTTTCTTTATCAGTAGTAGAGATTTAACACTCCCTGGACATAACAAAATTTAAAGCAGTGTATGGAGTAATACTTGAAAATATTTAAGATTTGTCTTAATAGGGAAAATATCCTCATTTTTTCTGAAGTTTTTTATTAACAAAAATTGAAAAATTCAAAAATCCGATTAGTCGTTCATTTTTGAAATTTGTTTCTAAAAAAATGAAAAACTCATTTTCCAAATTTAACTAGAATTTTGAAAAGAGCTCTCGAATCTTCCCTATATTTTTCTACTTCCATTTTTATACACTCCTTTCTATTTTCTGTTTTTCAATCAAAAATATTATCTAAATGCGTTCTTTAAAATTTTAACGATTCTCTTTATTGGGTAAAGGGTTTTACTCTAGTAAAGTATATTAAGCATCAATAAGGTTCAGGAATATAGCAAAGCACCATATTGACTTTTTACAAACCAAACGCACCAATAGTGCTTCCAACCGCAAGAAACAAAACAACGACTAGACGTTACATACAATATAGAACATGAAACCTAGGAATGCCTAGCTAAAACTAAAACACTACGTCATGTCAACATTGTCTTGAACAAGTGACCATGGCATGTTCTATTAGTAACATGACTCGTCCTCTTCAATTGGAATGTAAGAATCTTGAGCCGAATGGTAGACAAGATAACTTCAATAATTCTGATCAAGCGTTTGATTCTTGTGCATGTAATAAACATAGCATTTTTTCTTGTCATCATAAGTACGTGAAAGCCGCAAACACGAGCTTAACAATAATACTGAGCATAGATAGATTGTTGGCAATAGGCAACTACCATGAAACAACATCATCCAGAACACAAGTAACATTATGTATCCCCGCACGAATTTTTACAAAGGACCACATCTGTGAAGAGTATCCACACTCGGAAAAAATGGTCATGAGAATCAGAAACTAATTCACACAAAGGACATCTAATCAAGTTTAAGTTAGTCGTAAGACTAACATCCCAATGCTTCAAAAGAATTTCTAACCCCCCCCTGTCCATGAGTCTTAAGCTTGCATTAACCCCGCCCCCCCCCCCCCCCACCCCCCCCCCCCCCCCCCCCCCCCCCCCCCCCCCCCCCCCCCCCCCCCCCCCCCCCCCCCCCCCCCCCCCCCCCCCCCCCCCCCCCCCCCCCCCCCCCCCCCCCCCCCCCCCCCCCCCCCCCCCCCCCCCCCCCCCCCCCCCCTCGCAACCAAAGATGGCACGCATGACGGGTAATACAATAGGAAAACCATACTATATGAGTCCATGCAACTTCATTACATCTAGGTCACAAATCCTCCTAAGTATCTCTAATCGAGAATCTGTGATCCACACCTTGAATACTACGCCAAACTAATGTCTCGCACATTAGCATCAATGATTGGAACATCAAGGTTATAAATAAGTAGGAACCTGTTAGCCCATTCACAGGGCCACGTCCAACCTCAGATGGACACCACATCAGATACTTTTTTCGATAATTGGAAGCCAGCTCGTGTAATGTTTCGCATCGTAAGGAGATTCGTTAGTGGACTTTGAGAGAACCAGTTATCAAACCAATCCGACGTAGAAGAACCATTACCAATGTTAGACCAAAAAAACCTTCGAACCAAAGGTCGAACTTGCAACAGTTTTCACCATCCCCAACTCATACTACCTCTACATGGAATGTCCCAAAAGTTACGGTCTCGTAATTTATGCGTATGAATTCATTTCACCCAAAGAGACTCCTTTAGAGTTAAGATGCTCCAAATATGATATGAAATAAGCGCCACATTAAACATTTCGAGATTAATAATACCTAAACCACCTTCATAAACCCCCCCCCCCCCCCCCCCCCCCCCCCCCCCCCCCCCCCCCCCCCCCCCCCTGAGATACCACTCGATTCCTAAGAAACTTTAATGATTGTCTACGCGCATTTCTTCTTGACCAACAAAGAAAGCCCTCAGAGTCTTGATCAATGTTTTATAATAAATACATGCGAGAATAATAAAATCTGAGGGACATACACAACACAACACACCCCTATAACATACTTATAAGGCTGGTGGGAGTGGTGACAATGGCTCACCATCCACATCAGCGCCACCTTAGCTTTCTCTCTCCTTTCACTTCCCCTCACCCTCTCTCACCTTTCACCTGTTTTGGTCACCATCCCTCACCTTTCATACCCATTTTTTATTTAAATACTATTATTCATAATCGAAAAACGTAAATATCAACGTAAACGTATATGTATGAAATTAAAAACGTAAAGCATACGAAATTAAAATCTTTTATTCATAAATTAAAAACTTGTATTCATAAAAACTTAAACGTAGGAAATTAAAAATGATACATAGATAAAAAAAACTTAAACGTACTAAATAAAAAACGTAAACTAATATGGCAAATTCCACTTCACCTTGATCCCCGACCTTATTTCTTCCATCCGCTTGAGTGCATCCTCAGTCAAGTGATTATACGGCTGCATATAGAACCTTACGTCTTTTTGACGTTGTTTATATTCATGCATTGCCAACTCTCGTTCACGACATTCCACTTCCATCGTTTTGATCTCCAAAAAAGCTAAACGTTCATCTTTCTTCATTGCCATGGCACGTTCGTTGTGCGTTGCCAACTCGGAGACCATCAACCTAGCCAATGCTTCGCCATTCACACTTGATGACTATCCCGATGATCCCGCCCTTTTCTTCTTCGAACCTTTCTACACCTTATCTTCATCGTCGTCTCCAACATCGACATTCAGATTAATACTAGCATCCCCACACTCTATGTTGAGCGAACTACCCAGATGTCTTGCTTCTCTTGGCA
Source organism: Tanacetum coccineum (assembly GCA_026074375.1). NCBI lineage: Eukaryota > Viridiplantae > Streptophyta > Magnoliopsida > Asterales > Asteraceae > Tanacetum > Tanacetum coccineum. The sequence continues at coordinate 3,533 of BQNB010195686.1, read as the reverse complement.
TCTTTTTCTTTGCGCCAAACTTTTAAACTTTAGTATCCCACAATTTTTGACTTTTTCTTAAAACCTCCCAACAATGAGGAAGTGTAAATGGTATTCCGAATTCAGCTTCATAGTCAAGAAGTGTCGTTGCGAAGTAATCTTTGTCTCCAGCTCCACTAGCCTGCTCCCTACGCATGACGTTAGCGTGCACTCTACAAAACCGAGCCACGTTCGGACGCACATGGGTTGTTGCATATGTGGTTGTGATGACGAACCTTCCATTTGGGTTAGTGAGCCGTAGTTGGGGTTATCGAATGAGAACGTGTTTGGTTGTGAGGAGAATTGGCTAAACGCGTTTGTTTGTGAGTATTGGCTAAACACGTATTGGTTTCGGTATGATTCTGGTGCCGGTGCCGGTTACAGTATGGTTGGTTAAAAAGTATGATTGTGGTCGTAAGTTCATTTGTTGGTTCGGTGATGGGTTTCGAGAGTAAATGTGCCTTCGGGTGTCGGGGGACTTCGGGTAGTTTTTCGTTGTTGACGTTTGGTGTTTTGAGGAGTGTTTTCTTGAGAATATTTTGTAAGTAAATTGAGAAGTAAAAGTGTTGGAGAGTATGCATATATAAAATGGGGAAGTTGTGTTTAAAAAATGGTGAAGTTATGGGTATTTATAAGTAAAAAATAGGGGTAGTGTGATTTTTTTATACCTCAACGATTACAAAAGAGGGGCCCATAAAATTTTCAAACTCACGCATGGTGAGCCAATCACTATTCAAGCCCGTTTTTACCCAAACTCACACGTGAGTTGGGTTGTTGGTTTTGGTGCCTCACGCATGAGGTAGCCTCTCAGCCACTCCCTTTAGCCTAACGTTTTAACCGGCGCAGTTGGCGGCGTAATAGATTTCCTGTTTGCACCTATAATGAGTGTTTAACCATTAGAGTGGAGAGTGATCGACGTCATTATCATGCCATTGTCAAAAAATGGGACCAATGGCGCCACCGTAGGTCACCGACAGTCGCGTTGTAGGTGCGTCATTGGTACCATCGCCAATACTTTCAATCCCGTTGTTCGTATATTTAAAAACAAAGATTTGAAATGGGAGGAGCGTTTGATAACGGTAAAAAACCAAAAAATACCCCATTTTCACCTATAAATACCCACTTTTCTCAAACACATTACATATAATCACTCCAACTCAAAAATAAACTATCATTCACTCTCTTCACACAAGAAACACTATGGCCATCGACCCAAAAGATGTGCAACGACGTACCATTAGGACACTAAGCAAAGAACTACTATCAGATGCGACACTGGCAAACAATTTGTTGCTCGAGTTGAATCGCTATCTTGACTAACTCAAGAATCGTGATCCGAAAATGTTGAGGCTGGAGGCGCTGAGAGACCATCCCCTAATCAAGTTCGATGTGACTACCATGGATAAGTCGGCACGCGCTGATATGATGAACTTTCAAAACTTGATGTCGACTAGAATCGACTTGATTAGAACCATTGCTGAGAAGGAAGAAATCCTAGGAATTACAGAGCAATGTAGTTCGAAGCATGTTTTAGTTTTTATTTCGTACGCTTATGTTTTTTAATTTCATATGTTTTCTGTATTCCGTATGTTTTCTGTATTTCGTATGTTTTTTAAATGAATAAAAAGTATTTCCTTAAAAAAATGAAGAAAAAAATGGGACGCATAACATGTTATTGGTATGTTGCAGGGGAAGAGGTTTTTAGTTATTTGTGTGTTATTAGGAGGGTGTTGAGGTGACGTACGAATAACATGTTATTCGGCTCAAGTCACCCTCCACACTTACACCGATTGTCATTCTAGAAAAAGAAAAAAAATGGGCGGTTTAGTTGGTGAAATTATTTTCTATTTTTAAGTTTCCAAATTCCTAGGGAAGGGAATGATTTTTCTTCTCTAGAGAGTTTGAGAATTTTTAAAATCCGTTTAGATAGAGTTATATTTTTCTTTTAAAAAAAATAAAAACGTATGAAAGTATACAAACAATTTTTTTTTAAATAATTAAAAACGGCGGTTAGAATGGACGGTGGAGGATGACACGAGAGAAAATAGTATATATTTGTTGTTTTATAGATCCCAATTCATTTTTATTGAAAAGAAAATGAGAAGAAGAAAGTGAGAATGATAAAATGAATTTTTTTTTACTTTTTTTGAAAAATATTGGAAAAAGTGAGAATGAGAATTTTACTTTTTTTGAAAAATGTTGAAAAAAATGCAACTAAATGGATTTTCAATTTTTTCTTTTTCACATGAAAAATTTCCTAAAAAAGTGGGATATTTTCCACCAACTAAACAGCCATTTTTATTAAATTCGGAATTTTTTGAGAGGAAGTAACCCTTAAATTCAGAAAAGTAATTGAAAAGTAATTTTTTGAGAGGCCGTTTAGTTGGTGAAAAATATTTTTATTTTTCAGTTTTTAATTTCCTAGAAAAAAGAATTGTTTTTCTTCTTTAGATAAGAGTTGAGATTTTTGAAAAACCATTTAGTTGGAGTTACACTTTTCTTTTTATTGAGAAGAAATGAAAAAGAAAAAAGTGAGAATGATAAATTGAACTTTTTAATTTTTTTTTGAAAAATGTTTAAAAAAAGTAAAAATGAGAATTTCACTTTTTTTTGAAAATTGTTGAAAAAAATAAGACTAAATGGATTTTCAATATTTTTCTTTTCACATAAATTTTTTCCGAAAAAATGAGATATTTTTCGTCAATTAAACGACCCAAAAATATCCAAAAATGAATTCAAAAGCCACCCCCACCCTATATTTTACTGACCAAAATTACCAAGGTGTCTGAACACGACAAGATAACGAATCCTTACTCCATTAGTATGCGTGTGTTCAAACATTATTTACAGATCCATATATTTCTCTCTTTAACACATCTTTGTCTTCATTAATACGTTAAATTATAACATCAGATCTTCTTCCAAGATTCTTTTTATTGGTTTTCAATTATATGGGTTTTTTCTTCTTTAACACAAAACTGTATAAAAGATGCTTAATTTGACATGGGTTTGTGACTAAATTAAACAATTTGTGGTTTTTTCATCATCTTAATGCGCATACCAAGTTTTCGACGAAATTATTCTGAGAAGTGAATTTGGAACAAGTTGGGTTTCACTGTGAATAAAGGTACTTTGTTTCTATTTTTAGTAACTTTTCTATTTTGTTATTGCTGCTATATGTAATTTTAACCCATATTTAGTAAGTTTTGTTGCATTTAATTGGTGGTTGTTTCAAAAGTGTGTGCTCTTTTTATTATATGAAAAGACTAAGAATGTGTTTTTCTACGATCTTTTTGGAGAATATAATGCTTGTTTGGCAAAGAGCGTTTAGCTTTTTGATTTTGTTTAAATGCTCGTATTTGAAACACTAATAAAGAAGGGTTTAGGTTTTACGTCAATTTACACTTTATAATTACCGGTACAACTAGTTTTGCCAAACATAGCCTGATAGTTCATTGCTTTATATTGTGGTTTGGGTTATTGAATTGAAATTGATGCACTGTTTTATTAAGATC
>BQNB010195684.1:0-11348 GCA_026074375.1 Tanacetum coccineum | reverse complement strand
ATAGAGATTCCTTTTTCTAAAATTTTCTTTCTTCTTTGTTTTATCTAGGAAAAATATAATTTCAATTATTTTCTATTTTTTTTAAATTTAAATAGTTTTTAATTCATAATAAATTCAAAAATAATCAAAAAAAATGTTTTTCTTTTTCCTAAAATTTTCTTTTGTCCTATCTTAGGTTTAGAAATTTAGTTTACCTTTTTAGGAGTTAAATTTAGTTTACTTGCTTATTTGTCGCGTTTTATTTGTTTCCCGTTAATTGTTAAGTGCTTTAATTGTTTTTAATTGTTTGTTTTTAATTAGTAGTTATAGAAAACTCAATCAATCTTCGAACCCATTCAAATCAGTATCAAATATCAAGCGAGGTTTCAATTTCTCAAATCGTTGGGAAAACGACCCAGGAAATCATACTTTCCGGAAAACATACATATATAATATATTATATATATATATTTTAAGAGTGAAATTTCCTTAGGGAATTTTCTTAATTGTTCTTGTGGTATATTATATATTAGTATATATTATTTACCGTATCAGTATGCATGGTAATATTATCATACGTATGCATGCTAGTGGTTTTATGCATGCAATATTAATATTAATTGCATCTACTGATTCTTTTACTTCTTGTACATGCGATCGGTATCGTGTGTTGACAAGAATCAAAACAAGAACATCGTGTGTTCGGTTGTTTATTCGTGAAGCAAGTACTAGCATTCTAGCATATCTTGGTGACGTGTAGTGTATGCATAGCATGGAGGTTATCTACTTTGGTAACTTGTTTAGTTTTCGCGTATTAGATTTATACATACGTGTATATTCAAGAACGGTGTTCGTTTATTGCTAAAAGGTACACGCTTCTTGATCTATTTTTTAATTACATTATTCTATACGTGATTTATCTTTTCCGCTGCGTACTCGTGTTGTTAATGGTTAATTAGGTCATAAACTCCAACAAAGTTAACAAGAAATTTTCATCCAAATAACTCAAAAAGCAACTGATTCCTAAAGCGCCAAATTAACCACCACTTCAGTAACAAACATCTTCCAAGATATCTTTCAGCCGCTTAAAAAGCCTGGAGGAATTAGGCTATAGAAGCCAATCATAATAAGAGGCTAAATCAATGTCCTCGAGCTCCCACCAACGCATAAGTTTTCTCCATAATTGACGAGTCATAGGACAGGAAAAGAATATTTGAGAACCGGATTCGACAGAGGCATGACAAAGAGGGCAAACAATAGTAAAAATATCAATACCTTTAAAGGAAAGATTCAACCGAGTAGGCAACTTATTCAAACGAACTCTCCAAGCAAACACATTAATTTTAATGGGCATGACTTTAACCCACCTTGTGGCGACTTCTTCATTTGGAAGAATCGAATCATCAATAAGTTGGCGAACAAATTTAACAGAAAACTCACCATTAGCTTCTAACGACCAGACCCAACGGTCAGGGATATTTGTCAGTATTAAACCATCCATACGGGATAAAAGAAAATTGAGTTGTTCTTCCTCAGCATCACCTCTAGGAGGATGACGAAAAGTATCAACCATTGAAGCATGATTCATTTTTTCGACAACTGTTATTTGTTTGTAGTTATTCAAAGCATAAAGTCTCAAGAATTTATGTTTCAACGCCAAATCATCTAACCAAAGATCCTCTCAAAACAAGGTGTTAAAGAAATACTCTATTACCGGGAATCGAACACGGGTCTACTGGGAACAAATTCTATTAGTATCCTCTGGCGCTCCAAATAGTATTAAAAAGTATAAAATATTTCCTTTTGACTTCTCGGTTAATAATATAGTACAGTTTTTTATCAGTTTCTTTTCCGTATTTTGTGACAGTTTAATACTTTTGACTTGTTAAACTTTATAATTTTTGTTCCGCATTTTCAGTTTTATAATTTTATAATATAAACTAAATTATAAAAATTAGAAAAACCGAAAAATCAGAGAGATACAAACCTAAAAGTTATTTTAACTCTAAAGAAAATATATAACAATTTTAACATTGAATTAACCGTTTTATTGTAATTTGTAAATGAAATACTCTATAACATACCAACTTGTTTCTTTATCAAAGCAAAAGTTTTGTTTTGAACACAATCAAAGCAAAAGTTAATTGTGCAACTTCTCAATATTATATTGACATATTGGCAGGGCTTAAAAATTGTTACAATAATATAAAATTCAAATTTTAAATGCGAATATATTAGCTACAATTTTATGTAGTAAATTGACTATAATTTTGTGCTACAATTGTGGGTCTTTAAGTTATTTTTGCGAGTCTCTGAGTCCTGTTTGTGGTCCTTGAGTAATTTTTTATGTATTTTTTATGAAGGATTATAGTCAATTGGCTATAAAAAGTATAGTCAAGCTATCCCCATTTTAAATATATTATACTTGAATTTTAAATAGTAAACACGGATCCTAGTAACCGGGTAGATGAAAGTTGTGACATGATCGAAGGGCAAATTAGGTGCCACTTATGGTTGTTTGCTAAATCGTATTATTTTACAAGTTTGTTTCTTTCTATAATGGATTAATGTAGAAGTAACGAGGGTATCTGCTCGCGTTACACTGCGGGGTGATTACTAATAGTGATAGATAAAATAAGTTGGTCATTGTTGATATCATTTTTTGTAAAATGGTGCACTTATGGTGGCTGCCACATGCAGAACAAAATACATATTCGACGTACATACTTGCATAAAGTTATGTTTACATGGAGGACATAGTATTGTGGTTAAGTTATTCGATAGTTTTAGCAAAACATGATTGATAAGTTTTCTGATTGGATCAAAAGGCTGAGCTTTTTTCTTCATTTGTAGTCTTCTGTTGTTGTAGTTTGAATAGTTTCAGCTGGACATCGTCAAAAGGTAAGTTGTTTTGCTTCCTGTTATAAAAGAAAAGAAAACATGTATTAGATTGATATGAAGACATGTATTAGATTCGTATGTATATGCTGTGTGAAGTAAAATAAATAAAAGTGTTGACTCAGTGGTCTTTCACATTGTACAGTTCAATTGGTGCCTCATATTAATTTTTTTTGTTATAGGCGGTGTGCAAAAAAACTGGGATGACACTTGCTGGTTGCTTATGATGTGTGTTTGGGTTGTTTTGACATGTGGTATAAGTTCATGTACCCCTCTTTTTTAGGTCTATTTAAGGAGTATTAGTGTTAATGTCAAATGTAAAAAGCAGGTCAGACTCTGGTATTGGGACAAAGTTTATTTGAACTGAAGTTATCATATGGTGTGTGCGGTTGGGAGGGCATGTAAGCAGAGAGTTATTGATTAGTGGCTGGTTTGGACACGATGGTATTATTTTAGCTTGACATGTGTTATTTGGTACCATGTTTTTTCTTTTTTTTGCTTATTTAAGGAGTTGTTGATGCGTTTGCGGTGCAAGTGTGTGTGGTAAAAGAGTTAAGAAGATGGACGGGTTACCAATGTGTGCGGAGTTAGAAATGGCCGTTGGTTCGCCGAAGTGACTAGATATGATGGTTTTGTATTGTCGAAAAGCATCATCTGAGGATCAGGAGGTGGCTTTACGTTTTAATAGGTTGCGTGGAGACAGGGTTGTTGGGTTTGAAGATAGGATGCCTTTTGTTCATGAGCTTGAGAGTGTGTAAGGTGTGTCTGTAGCGGCGAAGACTGCCGTGTTTTTGAGGGAGATGATGGAGAAAGAGGATAGTAGGGACTATCACTTAGAGAATTTGGAAAATGAAGCAAAACAAAGGGTTGTTGAGATGGAGTTGTTTGTTCAGAAACTAATATGGGATCGCTCTTCTTAGAAGTGTGAAGACCGTGTGTTGTTTGCAGCCTCGATGAAGTGTGTGAAATTTGTAATGTGTGTGTTGTTTATTTAATAAGGGTGTTGCTTTTATGTATGTGATGTTTTTATGACATGATCAATAATTAGTGTTTATATTATGTTGAATTAAATGTTTGATGTTGTTTTTGTTGCTGGTTATAATTTTAATTTGATTTTGTGTCTAGTAAGATGGCAGAATTTCTCTAAGAGACTCAGGATAAGGATACGGATAAGCTGATGATGTTGCAAATTCTAGGAAGGGAGTTTGAACTAAGGGCGTATGGATTATTGAGTTTGGTGGTTGGTCTTTGTTGTTGTGTTATGTGATATTGAGTTTATTAAGTGTTATGTATTTTCTGTTTTGTTACATTGTTGTTTTAACGTTTGTGTTGCTGGATTGTTAGTGCGTGTAAAATCATTTGGTTAATGAATGTTTGTTTGTTTGTGTAGTTGCTCGTGTTTTATGTTGTTATGTTTTTATTGTTTAGTGTGCGTGTGTAGGATAGAAATTTAAGGTGGAGCTTGTAGTGAAATTTAAAGTGATGGATCTGTTGATGGCTACTGAAAAAGGATTCTTTTTTCTGTTTTTTCTTTCTTTTGATTGGCTTCTTTTGGGATTTTTGGTGTGTGTGCAGTTGCAGTGGGGCTTGCTGGTGGTGTTCCTGGTTTTCAATAAGAGAAGAGCATGGGTTGTTAGTGTTGTACACGCATGTTTTTTAAAGGCGAGGAAAAAAACGTTTAAAGTAGTTATTATTATCTTTGGGTTCTTGTTCTGAATGGGTGTAAAACCCTGTATTTAAGGTCACTACATACTCCGTACTTATAATTATTCTTTAATTTTTTAAAGAATTCATTTTTATTATTCTAGTCGATTCTAAATAAAATCATCAAATTTTAAACTCTCGCGAATCCTACAATTTAAATTTATCCGTTTTATCGATCGAGAAATCAACGAAAGTCATAATTAGCCATGAAAGCTTATTTTATTTTATTATTATTAATTTTCATTCCTTATTTATGTTTAGCCGTAACCGAAACGAAAATTTGTGTTTTATATTAATTTAGCGAGTTAAGTTAGTTATCGGGTTCGAAAATTAAATAATGTATTATATTTAGCAAAAGTGGGTTGAAACCCCCTCTTCCTCCTCCTTGATCGGCAGCCCAACAAGCCCCACACCAATGGTATTATTTTTCATCCAAGCCCAAGTTCCAAGCCCACTCCACCTTTGTTTTAGTTATAAGCCGGTTGATAAAACCCAAACCCACTCCCCTCTTTTTATTTATATAAACCGGATCTACACACACACTAACTCATAACATAACGTTAAAAAAAAAACCATCGGTCTCCCCCTTCCTCTCTTCTTCATTGTTCGAACCAAACAACCATAAAACCTTCATCATCACCACTAAAACTCAACCAAATCTCTTCCTTTTTATACCAAATCACATATAAATTAACTCTTAACAATCCCCCATTACTAAAAGTCACCATGCATGTGTTTTAGAAAATCTTTATTTTGAAGACTTTGGAGTATTTAGGGTTTTGAGTTGATTGAAGGCTTCAAGGGTTATAAGGATTTGATAATAAGTGGTTACAAGTAAGATTTGAAGCAACAAAAGTTAGGGTTTGATTTATTGGGGTGTTTGATTGTCGCGGCCTAGAACAAGAACCCACTTAGGGTTTTTGTTTTGATCATCCTTCACTTGCATTGCATTGTGAGTAATCCATTTTAATTTTATGTTGCTTTAGTTATGTATTATATATGCATGCATGATGATTTTTATAAATGAAAATCCATGACTAAGTTGTGAAGAGATGAGTTTTGATTTATGAATTTTTGATGATGATCTAATAGGTTAAGAAAGAATTATAGGTTGGTTTGAGAGTGTTGAGTGTGAAATATATGTGAAAAATTAAAGATTTGTGAGGGTTTTAGAACCCTCCTTTAGATAAGATTGTTTAGGCCTAAATTAGCGAGATGAGCGTTATTGTAAACTGAGATTTAAGAGTTTAGTGTGGAGGTGGTTGTTATAATGATCGTGTGGTAAAAATTTGAGCTTCCAACTCTTAAAAACGAGAAAGTTATGGCCGTTTGTAGTTGGGAAATTTTTTGGCAAAAACTCAGCACTTGACTGTTATTATAGCAGATTTTTAAGTCGACTTTCGGATGTTATAACTTGGTCGTGTCAAAAGATTTTCTAAGTTTTTAGGACTCTAAAACTATCTACTTCGAGTCTACTTTCCAGAAAACTAGGCCTCGTCGATTTTCAGAATGTAAAAGTGAGTCAAACCCTTTGTACAAGATAAAGTGTCAAAACTGTGTTTGCTGTCCAGAAATTCAATTGTAAAGATGTTGTGTGCAGGCGGGTCAAAACTTATTATTTTGGATGAATTTTAAATTGGAGGTTGTCCATGATATGTGGTGAACCAACTGGAATTATCTAGATTTTTTTATAAAAATGTTTTGAGGGGTCTGCTGTATCCAAACTTTTGCAAAGTCCAGCAGACCCTGTTTTAGAACAAGTGTCGTTGAGGTGTCTTTCGTAATAAGATTACTTAGGCTATGGTTTATGGGTGAACTATGGTAGTTAAATAACATATAATGGTAACTTAATATGGAAGAAGATCGACTGGTTCGACCATTTAGCGTCACTTTAAGTGAGTCGATCATCTAGCTAAAACGTTATAACTTTCTGAAAAAGTGCAAACTAATAGAATTAATAAGTGGAGTTGTCATGGATTTCTAAGTATAAATTTCTATACGCATGCTATATATATACATGTTATAATTACGATAAGTTGCATATTTTATATAGTTCAAGTAATTATAGCATATTATTATTTTACGTAGGTCACGACTGATTTCTGATGTTCTACCCGCTTTTCGTGATTTCTTGATCGACACTTCTATTCATGGTGAGTTCATAGCCTCGCCTTTATAATCTTAAATGTTTAATTAAACCCCGCAAGGGAGAACAGCTTGCTTTAGAAACCACGAACACAAGTGGTTTTTTAGATAATGCTGGACCCGATTATAATGATTATTGACGATTGAGTAAGCTATTGCCAAATTCCTAATTTACGTAAACCGTTAATTACTATGATGGGTAAACGTTTGGTACATATAAAATAGATTCTATTGAGTTGACGACCCTGTTTCGAAGGTATGGATCAAATAAATTTGAACACCTCAACTTTTTTCGGACAATTTGTATTGAGAACAGTAGGTATGAGGCAATAATACCTAACACTGGGGCAACTTTATTTACATACATGTTATGCGCTATTGTCAAGGTTCGGTGTCATGAGCTCAATGTAATAAAACTTGATATATGGCTTGTCCGTACAACAAGTAACTCGATGAATTTAAACTTTGTTTTCTACTTATATTCATATAAAACCTATGAATTCACTCAACATTCGTTGACTTATTTTGCATGTTTATAGGCTCAGGTAATCAAGGTTGAAGACTTGGAGCACACGAGGAGGAGCTTGCGCTATTTATTTTGGTAAAATGTTTTTAAGTTCCATTCCTCAAAACTACATTAAAATATGGTTGTGGTTTTAAAACATGTATGTTGGTTTTGGTTACGATCCTGTTGGACAACTTTTGCACTCTGAATTTCTATAAATGAAACTAAGTTTTATAACGTCTCTTTTGAGTTATTCTTTGTAATTTATGTGTAATTGAGCTATGATTTAACACCCAAATGTTGGTTCCGCTGCATATTAAATTGGGGGTGTTAAAGATTGGTATCAAAAGCCATAAGTTATAGATAACTAGGTCATTTTTCAAAAACCTAAACTATAACTTTATTTTATAAATTCGCGCGCAAAGATTCCTTGTGGTTTCCCCGCTCAAGTCTTACTTGTGATTCCTATTTTAGTACTTATGCACGCTTCGGGTGCATCATTGTTAAGTATTTATTATATAAATACTATGAGATATATATTGAGATATACATGGATTATAAAGCTTTATATTAAAGCTTTTGCATTTATTTACATGTTTAAATAAATCATAATTAAATCATCATACTCATTTTAATGCATTTCGCATTCATCCGTATATTGCATAAATCTTTATATATGTAGTGACCTTATATATATTTATTTCGCATGATTGCAGATTATCATAGCGAACTTACCTCCTCCCGACCACGTTGCAGATTTGCCTGATGACAAGCCGGTTCAACTGGAACCCACTTCTATTATCCCCCACCATGCACCCGCTCAACTCGAGGGGTATGTTGGTGATGATGACATGGAGTATGACGAAGAAGAGGACCCGGATAAAGACCCGGAAGAGGAACCAATTGAGCAAGTTGTTCCTGAGCAAAACAATATGGATGGATTTGTACCGCACCCACTACCCCAACCTGCAGGAAACATGAATGGGTGGCTAATCGAAGATGATGATGAGGAGGTAGAAGAAGATGGGGGTGGATGATGAAGATGATGAGGAGATGGAGATGGATGAGGATGATGAGGGCGATGGTGCAAATGATAATGAGGATGAGGCAGAGGTTATTAATGCATATGAGGAGGTCGATCCTCTTAACCGACCACCTCCTACCTCTGACGAGGAGACTGAGTTTGCACCACCTGTAGTCCTAATTGTTGATGTTAATGATGAGTCAATACCACCTGTTATTTAGTTTGGCCATAACTTCCACGTTGGAGAGAGTTCATCTGCTGGAGCTCTTCTTGCAGGTAACAGCGAGGTTCGTGCACCTGGTCCTATGTCGTGTAATTTAAAGAGCATTCATAGGGTGGTGTCAAGGTTGGATAAGCAAATGTTTGATAGGTATAAGACTGAGAAAAGAATGGCGAAGAAGTCCAAGAAGGATAACTTTCGCATGAACGGCCATGCGTATGATATCACAGCCTTGGATGCAGCAATAAGAAAGAATAGACCCGACCACTCCAAGATGATGAAGTTTGTAGAGGGTCTTAGTAGGCAGTTTAATAAGTTAAAGGAGCAGAATCGTCGGGCCGAGTAATTGAGCCGTTGGGAGGCTCGGGTCAGGGGAAGAATACCCGCGGAGTTGCGATTTCCGGAAGAGCCTCATATTCACTCTATTTCTGCACCACGTGCTGATGACCCCTATGTCATGGTTAGGGATGTTGCTATGGCTGCTCGTGAGGATGACGATGATGACACCACTGCACCCAGCGACCCACAGCCCTTTGAGACACGTGGATCCCCACGTGACCCACAGTAGTTTAGCATCATTTGTAGTTTTCTTATTTTGTTATTTTAATCACTAAACCGGCTTGTCGGTTAGTAGAATTAGTATTCATGATTGTAATGGCATGTGTCATATTTTGTGAACAATACAACCATGTACTGAATCTTGTGATGAATGACTAATGACTACTTTTGATCTTTATTAAATGTGTTGTGACTCCTTGTATGATTTGATTGCTAATTCATGTTGTGATCAAGATAATTGTACATGTTGTAGTTATACCATTGTATGAATACTCACCAATTTTTCTTTGTGTTTGATAGAATCATGCCTCCTAAAGGAATGTCTGCTGCTGCAATCTTGAAGCTAGTTATTGATAAGGTAGCCGGGGAATTAGAAGCCGATCGTACTGCTAGAAACAATCCAAATGTTGCTGGAGGATCTGGTGGAAATGGCGGCCAATGTGGGGCACCACCCGTTCGGGAATGTACATTTACTAGTTTTATGAAGTGTGGTCCTACCCAATTCCATGGTAACGAAGGTGCCGTTGAATTATGTCGTTGGTTTGAGAAAATTAAAAGTGTATTTGGGATCAGTGAGTGTGCTGAAAGGAGTAAGGTGAAATTTGCTGCTGCCACCCTCCAAGGTTGAGCCTTGACATGGTGGAATACCTAAGTCACTACATTGGGACTCGATTCTGTTAACGGGAAATCATGGACTGATATGAGGAAGATGATGATGGAAGAATTATGTCCGGATGAAGAGGTTCAGAGGTTGGAAAATGAGTTGAGAAGCTTAAAGTTAAGAGACACCAATATCGCTGCTTACACTCAACGGTTTAATGAGTTGGCGTTATTATGTCCTGAAGCTGTCCCAACCGAGAAAAAGAAAGTTGAGCTTTACATCAAAGGTTTGCCTGAGATCATCAAGGGGAAAAAACTTCCTCTAGGCCCACGGTACTCAATAAAGTTGTTCGTATGGCTCACACTTTAATGGAACAGAAAATTCAAGACAAAGCGAAAAGAGTTGCTGAGAACAACAAAAGAAAGTGGGAAAGCAACAACAACTACCGCAATAACAACAGAGGCTACTACCGTGACAACAGCCGTCACAATCAGTATAACAACAGAAGACAAGGAGGTGCAAGATCTATGACTACTGCCCCAGCTGAGCAAGGTGGGTATGCTAGAAACAAGCCCTTTTGCAACTGTTGTAAGAAGCATCACGCCGGTTACTGCACGTTAGTGTGTAACAACTGTGGAAAACCGGGCCATCATGCAAGAGATTATAAGTGTAAGGCAGTGGCTACGGGTGCCAATGCGCAGCCAATCTTGACATGTTATGGATGTGGGGAGAAAGGACACACGAGGGACCGTTGTCCGAAGAAGAACAATCCGCAAGGAGGTAATGCTACTGGTAGAGCTTACGCAATCAGGGAAGCCGAGAAGGGTCAAGGACCGAATGTTGTTGCGGGTATGTTTCTAATCAACAATCGTTATGCCAGTGTGTTGTTTGATTCTGGTTCTGACAAGAGTTTTGTTAATACTAGTCTTAGTCATTTAATTGATATTAAACCAGTAAGACTGAATACTAGTTATGAAGTTGAATTGGCTGATGGAAGGATAGTTAGTACGAATACAGTTTTAAGAGGTTGCACCCTGAATTTAATTAACCACTTGTTTGAAATCGATCTTATGCCCATAGAACTTGGTACTTTTGATATTGTTATCGGGATGGATTGGTTAGTCGAGCACGATGCTGTTATTGTTTGTGGAAAGAAAGAGGTGCACATACCGGTTAAGAACGAGGTGTTGGTAGTTAAAGGCAATGAAGGTGTGTCTAGACTGGAAGTGATATCTTGTATCAAGGCGAGGAAGTACGTGGAGAAAGGTAGCCAGTTGTTTTTAGCCCATGTGACGGAGAAAGAACCAACGGAGAGACGGTTGGAAGATGTGCCTGTAATATGTGAATTTCCTGAGGTGTTTCCTAATGATCTACCAGGACTCCCACCACCTCGACAAGTTGAATTTAGAATATATCTTGTGCTAGGAGCCGCACATATTGCACGTGCACGTTACCGTTTGGCACCGTCAGAGATAAAGGAGTTGTCTGATCAACTAAAGGAGCTGTCAGATAAAGGATTCATTCGCCCGAGCTCATCGCCTTGGGGAGCTTCGGTGTTGTTTTTTAAGAAGAAGGATGGGTCCTTCCGCATGTGTATCGATTACCGTGAGCTGAACAAGTTGATGGTCAAGAACCGATATCCACTCCCAAGGATTGATGACCTATTTGACCAACTTCAAGGCTCTTGTGTGTACTCAAAGATTGATCTGCGATC
>BQNB010195682.1:0-11348 GCA_026074375.1 Tanacetum coccineum | reverse complement strand
ACAATCTAGCTAATCATATCATGAGCTCTGATACCAATTGTAGGATATTTGATATCATAACACAATCAATGATTTAGGGGTTAACCTACTTTGTAGAGAGAGAAAGTGAGTTTTAGTGAGAGAAACTACACCTTATGTGTGTGTTTTATAATTTGAACAACCAACCCCTTCCTATGGCTGGAAAGGGGGTATAAATACAAGATTATGAAGCCCCTAAGTGGGCTATGGAGTGGGCTAACATGTGGGTAAAGACCCGGCCCAACACCATAAGTCATATGGTAATTAAACGATTAATGTTAAGGCTACAAGCTAACCTATGCTAGACATTACACAGGGTGACCAAGTCTTTTACATGGATTTTCTAATATCTAACACAATAACACCAAGAACAAGAAAGTGTTCAAAACATGAATAAAGTTGTATAGCCTTTAAGTTTTGTTAGTTTCTTTATGAAATTCTCTTACACAAACATGGGTGATGAGATGTGTGCATAGATGAAAATATAGGAAATATGTATGAAAGAAAGATGAGAAGTTTTCTTACAAGAATGAAGAAAAAAAGATGTATAATAACCCGAAAACGATCTTGTATCTAACCCAAATATGACTACAAATGAACCACGAGCATCAAATGTAACCCAATATTTGAGATCAAGAAAAACAAACACCAAGAGTTGGTGTTTTGGTGTGTTCGGCCGACCCAAGAGAAGAGAAAGAGAGAGCCAAACTTTGTGTGTGTGTTTGGTGTGTGTGAATATATGAATGAGATGAATGATTACTTAATGTATACACAAGGAAAAAAGAATTCTAGGTGTGTGGGGTTCAAGCCATGTAGGAGCCAAATTGGTTGAAGGAATAATGGGAAGACTAGTACTATAGGGAGAACAACTTAAAAAAAACAGTGGTGAGTGTGTGTGGGTTGGGGTGCGGACAAACAAGAAAAAAAAAGGGGGCCAACAAATTTCAAAATTTAAAATTTTGAGTTATTAGTAAGTATCTTGATATTTTGATAAATGAGGTAACACATATATGTATGCACTAGTAAGTATTTTACGTAACACGTAAAAATTAAAACATGTGACACATATAAAAATATGTCTATAAAGACGTAGCGCGCTAGTCACGAGTAGACTACATTTATTCAAATGCCAAAACGCATCCGGAGACATTTTGCCAAAACGCGATAAATTTAACGGTTTAACATAAAAATCAAATACTCACGAATAAAAAGGCCCAAGTAATTAGATAAATTTAAATCAGAAAATGACAGTTGCTACATTTTTTTCTAGGTGTTTCATCTAACTTAAATCTTATTTATGTTGGTAGTTAGTTTAGGTTGTGTTGGACGAGTGAAAGAACTATTCTTTCTGGAGTTCCCATAATGGGACAACCTACAAGAAGTAAGGCATGCATCAGATGCCTAGAGTAAGTGGTTTCATTTTCTCAACAAATTTTGTGTATAAAATAGGAGCACGTTTTTGTGTCAATTTATGTGTGTGTATCTGTATGTGTTTTTTTGTCCCGCCTTTGTATATTTATTGGGCCACCAAAACCACATCGTTTGGTTTAAGTAGCAAACAAAAATTCAAAACTAAACCCACAACGACATTGTTCCACCCTTAAACGATGTCGTTTTGGGCCAGTTCAAACCGGTCCGACCCAACAACGACGTGTTCATTTTCTCCGCTATTGTATATAAGGGTAATGTATGAAAGAATGTAAAAAATATGATTTGTATGCGTAAGTTGAATGCTATGCAAAGTGCTTGCTTAAATAGCCAACAAACATAGGAACTACGAAGCTTATGAACGCTTTACCGAACCGCGAACCAACAAACATAGGAACTACTAAATAAAGATTGTTGAGGGTTGCATGGTTTCCAGTGCGTAAGTTGCCTCGTGATGACTTGACTAAATAGAACTGTTTTGATACGCGGTCTACTACTTTTGGAAAAAGTATATTGTTGCTTCCATTTGAGATTAACATGATTTTAGACTAGGTTATTGCTAATGGTAAAATCTGAACAATAATTATTTTCTCCACACATCGTTAGGCCTAATGTTTGATGTTAACAAATTTATGTTAGTGTTGGTCCCCTTGAATGTGATATTAGGTTTATCAAGTTAAACTAATCACATTTCATGGCAACAAAGTAAGTTTTAAACAGATATATATATAAACAATATAATGAACAAGTTTAAAACACACAGAAGTAACTTTTCAACGTATAGGTTTTTATTAGAATCAAATAAAAAATCTATGACACACCTTGCTTGCGAAATAGCAAAGTGGTTGAATGACAATTGGGGTGTGATCTCCTTCTAACTTAAACTCTAACCAAATTTATGAGTATAAGAAAACCAAGTATTCGACTAGAACTGAAGCTTCAGCTCCAGCAGTTCTATTTAGTTTATTTTGTTTGAAGATAAATGTTCTTAATATGTGTTTTTACATTAATTGAAATGTGGTAGCATTTTCACCTTCTCCCTTACATCTCTTTTCCTATTACATAAGCAAAGGATTTAGATTTAGTATTACATACTAAAGTTTAACCTAGTACAAATGGCATACATTAAATGTCGTAGTTAAATGCTACCCTTTAAGCACGCATGCTATTAAGAGTACAGGTATATCCTTTAAGATAGTCGTTGTACTTCTATACCAACTTTAGAAGTTATTCATTCCTAGAGGTGTGGGCTCGGAGAGGTGCGAGAGTAGAGATTCTTTGATATAAAGAAATCTTTTTCTTTGCCTTGTACACTTTCTAGAAGAGAAACATTTGTTTCTACTTTTTCTAAAGGATATCGACATCTCGTCACCTTGGAGTTTGTCAACCAGCTAAACTGGAACTCTTGCTAAGGCCATACTTTAATTTTCCGTAACCCTACAGAAGAACTGAATGAAGATTACTTGATCTTTCTTAAGTACCCGAAGAACTGAAGGTTAATGTCCTTCACAAATAAGACAACTGAATTGTCATTAGCTTCTTTTAAAACTAGGTACTTTATGTTTTTAATATCTAATGAAACTGAAGGCTCAGCTCAGCAACTGACCTAACAATCTCCCCCTATTTGAATATACAAATAGCCTAAGTTAAAATCAGTAGTAAGTAAGCAAACAACTTCTTCTTACAAACTAATAAAATTAAACAAAATAAACTGATAACCATTCATATTAACTTTCATTACATTACAATACAAAAGATAAAGTTATTACAAAAGATTATAATATCTATTGCCTCATATGCTAAATGGCCCTCATTTGCTTAAGGGGGTTCAGGTTCCTCTTGTCAACTTCAGCAAGTACAAAGGAACTGAAAGTCCTAACATGATCATCAATGCCAGGTCCTTGGTGAAGTCTAAAGAATATTTCTTACACATTGTATAACATGTCATTGTTGAAATCTTTAAAGTCTTCAAGGGTGACAAAGTCTTAACTTTAGATAGAGTTGAACAACAAGATCATCCCGATCATACCCAGACATGGTTCATTAAGCATAGTCCTAGCTGGATGATCTGCATACTGAACTGATAATTTAAACTTCTTGGTTGACCTGAAGTAGTCATGAATATCATCATCATGTTTTCTCTTCTTTTTTTGCAAGATCATTCAGCTTGTCAAGAGGTTCTTGTTCAATAAGGGGTTTGCTGAAGTCAATCCCCAGTTTAGCTTTAGTTTTATGCAGATAATCCATTATTTTCTTGATTTGCTCATAGATGGTGGACCATCTAGCTTCTTTTCTGCTTGGACAAACATGCATTACCTCTCTCCATTCACTGAGATGTAAGTCACTGGCTTTGAAGTCAAGAATGACTTCATCATTTCCATCTTCCCTATATACCTTTAGTGTAATAGGGCCCTTTCTTGTAAGCACATCACAATTTGTGATTTTTGACTATACCTTTTTGTTTAGCATTTTGTCACAGTATTTATCATACTGCAACTCGGCTATGTAATAACTTGTCACCACCTCAAAGAACAGAAGATCAATTAGTTCTTCTTTAACCACTTCCTCTTGCTTCTTAGCCATCTCAACTTTGGTTGTTTCGTAAAGCCTCTTTTGTTCTTTAATTTGATGTGCTGTTAAATGCATATGTTCACCCTCTTCAGTAACAAAGTCAAAAAAATTCAGTTTCTTTTACTTAGAAGATTCAACCATGGAGCCAGTCAAATTGGCTTCTTCATCAGATTCACTCTTAGTACCCTATTCTTCAGCATCTTTAGGAGATATAGCTTTCTTACCCTTGTCTTTCTTGATTAGCTCCCCCTTAGGTTGAGGAGGGATCTTTGGGGAACTAAAGAGGAAGGGTGACTAAAATTATGTTGTTATGGAAGTGATGATTGATGGAATGATTGTTTTTATTTCAGGTGTTGTTGTTGGTTTTGGTTGTTGGTTCAGGTTTTCCTTTTCAGCATCTTTTTTAGTTCTTTGTTTGAATAGCTGAGTGATTGTAGCTTGTTTTGTATTCTTCTCCCCCTTAGCAGGGTGAGTGCTAGCTTAGCCTGCTGAAGGAAAACCTTAACCACTAGCTTTATAAGATGCTTGCTCAACAGCTTGTGCAAACCTATCCAAGGCTTCAGTTACCTTGGAGAGAAGACTTAGAAGAGCATCCAAGGTTTGACCTTAGCCTGAATAGAGGAAACTTGGCCTGGTATAGAAAGAAATTTAGCTGGAAGTTCCCATTGAAGAGTCTTCAATTCAGCTACTTGAGTGGTAAGACTGGAGACAGTTGAAGTAAACTTCTCCAGCTTGCTAGGAATTTCTTTCAAATCCCTAAGAATTTCAACTTCCAATTTCTCTACATACTTTTTTAACTCCTTAATCTCCCTAGATAAATCATTGAACTTGGAAGGGAGCTCTTTTAGCTCAGTTGGTAATGATTTGCTGAAATCATGAGAAGTTAAAAGTGTTGATAGTTAAGTATCAGTAGCCCAGTAAGTTGTTCCACATTTGGAAATAAAGGTTGAGCTTTGAGCCAAGCAGTTTCAGCTTCAGCATATTCCCTTTCTTTAATTAGCTTAGAGTTCAAGGTCTAAGGAATATGCAATTGTTTGCTCAGCTCTTAAATTTGAATAGTCTTTCGAGATGGAGGATGAGAAGCTGAAGTATCTTTAGTTTCTTTAGGTTCTTTAGAATGAACCTTTTCAACACCATCTTTTCAGCAGTCACTTTTTCCTCATCATGCTCTTGAACAATGTGGGGTTGATCATCTTCAAGGGAGTCCAAATCCATAAAATCAACATCAACATTCTGCATCAGCTTAGACAAGTCCTCCAGTTTGATTTCTTTCTTTGCATCATCGGAGCTGGACAGGTCTGGAAATGTGTTGAATTCTTCCTCAGCATATTCAATCTCCTTTTCAATAGATTTGGCTCCCTTTTATGTGGCAGGTTTAGTAGGGACCGTTTCCAAGCCTTCACTAGCAGATTTGATTTTCTCTACAAGAACATGTGGGTTAGTACCTGCAAATATATGATCAAATGAAAAAAAATTGGTTCTTTTAACATTACCTTGTTGTTTAGATACTTAATCATTAGGATCAAATTTGCCAAGATCAACTTTAGCTGTAAAATCTGTTAAAACATCATGTCCTTATGCAGACTCATAGTGAATAATAGTAGAAGTTGAATAAATAGGTTCAATATGAAGATGCTGACATACCACTACTGAGTTGAGGGTGGGCTCCTTCTTCACTAGTGACCCCTAAAGATGTTGGGCCATTAGTTGCTTGCTAGACCTTTTTATGCATTCCAGCAACCACGGGTGTAGAAGTTGGAAGCAGGCTTAGGTTCAGGTCCTTGGCAGAACTAGACTGAGTTTCTTTTAATGAATTGCCAGTTTAGGATCTAGTGTCCCCTTTTGAGGAGGAGACACTTTGGCTGCCTCTATCTTGGACTAAGGATGATTATATAAAACATAAATTTACTTCTTTCTTCGTCTAGACTTGGCTCCAAGCTTTGTACCTTGGGTAACCTTCTTCTCAGCTTTTAAGGAGGTTTTGGGAGCTTTGAATTCCACAGGCTCATCTTCACTGCAAATAGCCAACATGTGGGGGTGAAGGGAAGTCAGTCACCTTGGTTTTTCTTTAGTACCCAGTTGTGAACACTGAAGACTTGAGTGGGGTTGAGAGTTACACCATCATTTCCATAACCCTCCATTTTGTGTTCTAATAACAGAGATAAAAACCTAAGGTAAGGGATAACTCTTTCTCTAGTTTTCTTATTCAGCTTATTAATGAGATCCTCTCAAATCAACTTAGCATAAGCTATGTTAACCTCATTTTCAAGACAGTAAAGGATAATAGCATCTTTGTTGGTTATTTAATCAAATCCCCCGGTCTTACCCCCTAGACATTGAATGATCTGAGCCATTAATAGCCTCCACCTAGGAGGAAGAAGACTCTTTCTAAGAGTTCCTTTGGCTTTAACTGCCTCCCCATACCTAATTATTAGAAACCATTGTCTTACTATTTCTATAGAAGGTGGTGCAACATAATCACTAGAATAGGCTAAGTAGTGTAGTGTGCCCGCAATGGCAATTAATTAGCTATAAATACACTAAACAGCCAAACTATAATATACTTCGACCCTAAAATTAATTACCCCAACTCACCAAATATAACCCCCAGCAGACGTTAAAAACAAAACCTTTGAGTTGGAGCTTATGGCGGCCGTGACCAGAACCTAGACAGTTACTCCTTGTATTGATTTGGTGTTCTAGTGAATGTCTCTCTAAGACAACATTTAGAGATAAAGTCTGAGACAACTTTAAAGTAGTCTGAGTTTGTGTGTGGAGGGTAGAGAAGAGTAACTTCATTGTTGAAGAATATCTAATAACATATAAGGTTAGGGAAAGAGAGGTGGTTTTAGAGAGAGAGTGGTTAGATGAACATTTTAGAGAGAGAAAAACATAAAAGAAAATGCATTAAGTGTGTGAAACAAATGACCAACCAACACCCTCTCTAAGGCATAAAGAGGGTACTTATACTACCCTAGTGGCCGGCCATAGAGAGCTTGTGGGCTTTCCATGGGCCTTTTGGCCCAATTAGATTTCAAACATTACAGTTGACTAACTACGGGCTTTGACTAACTATTATTGGAAGTGACCGAGACTTTTCGTATTCCTAACAATCTCCCCCCTAAGGGAGGTCACTCCAATTTATAAAAACTTAATCCTAGCATACTATGCTTTGACTTTAGTCTTGACCTCGTAGTCTTCTTTTCTTTATCTTTTTCTTGTGAATATGGTGTAGTGATCATTGACTTTAAGCTTGAGCTTGTTCCTTTAACTTGACTTGTATGTGAATATGTGATCTTGAGCACCTTGAGATCATCAACCAAGCATAATCTCTTTTCGCCATCTTGTAAACTTTGTCATCTTGTGAACTTGTGACTTTTAGACTGACATGCTCATACCTTTCTTGATATGTTAACTTGAAAAGCTTTAATAATGCATCTTTGAGGTTCTTTACCTTTAACACTTCGTCGCTTCAAGTAGAACGTATGGTATCAGAGTAGCGGAAGTCTTGAAACATGTACTTGAGCTTTCATGATGTCTTTATATTTGTCAGTCAGGTATGAGCATGTGGTTATGAATCTTTGAGACAGCTGGAATCAGGTACCTTCACCTCCATCTTTAAGTATCCTTCATTAAAACAGTTAGCAATAAAGCGAGGGGACGAATATGGCTTTGTCATTCGCCCGTGTTTGGTTGGAGTAACCTTCGAATCTGTGAGGATCGACCTGTGATCAGGTAGATTCAATTTAAGAAGAATCTCCTTGACAGGATTTCTAGCTTGTAGTATTGAATCTTTCTAACACATATGTATTAGATTCATCGTACTCATCATGTTCTCATTATCGAAAAGTCTCAAAGCAGATAGCACGATAAGAGTGAACCAGTAAGTTACTGTCTCACCGATTGAATAGAAAAATCAATTTGAAAATCAATCGACGTGTCACTTGCTAAAGTGGTTTTGTGACACATCGAGGAGTGTTTATCATTTCAAAATTCATCATCATCGTCAATCATATATGGAACAATTTTGATTTTATGAATCGTACATCGTTGCCCTTCCAGATTGGCCACCACATGTTTGTTTCATAATGAATCGCATAACATGAAGTTGTCACAAGCTTGATTCATAAGAATCGCACAAGTCACCTACCATGAGCTTGTTTGATGTTGGCTCAAGCAGGATTTCCATCTTCATTGTGAATACCTAAGTATCACTCGGATGTTCTGGCAAAATCACAAGGATCTTGCGTAGGACTCTAATGATATTACTTGATATTCACATTGTGTGAGATAACAAGCTAAATTATGACAAGTGTCCTAATGAGATTAATGGATGATCTCTTTTGGCTCTAGACTCAATAGTGCAC
The DNA here is from genome assembly GCA_026074375.1 of Tanacetum coccineum. Lineage (NCBI taxonomy): Eukaryota > Viridiplantae > Streptophyta > Magnoliopsida > Asterales > Asteraceae > Tanacetum > Tanacetum coccineum. The sequence goes on along the minus strand of BQNB010195682.1, from coordinate 2,964 downwards.
TTTTAATTTTAGTGATCGGAGGCTGGAGCTGAGTGCCACCTTTTCAATATCAACTAACTCGGAGTGAGAAAGTCAATAGAAATGAGTGTATCTCCGTGAGTTTTGAAACAAAGTCTTTCCGACTTTGAGTGGCTGGGAGGGGTTTGTGCATAGCGTCACTGGGTCCATGACTGTCTTCAATGTCAGACAACACCTAAGTGTTTCTGACAGCATATGTATTGACCCGGTTTCTGCCTAAGTGTATGGAGGGCTTCTTTCTTTTCACCCTTTATCCTTACATTTCTTTTTCATTCTTCAACCCCTTCAATGCTTACCGAGACTTCATAACTAACACCTTGTTGGGTTTGTTCCAGTGTTAGCTCCATCTCAGTCGGCATTATTCCCGATTCTCACTTTTTCTCCTTTTTAATCATACCTAAGGACTTCTACACTAACTAGTGGATATCCCTGGGTAGATCCCTCCGGTTCTGGCTGGATCATGGGATTTGAATACCTATACCTAACCACCTTATAACTCCATAAAATTAAGTACATGGTCGGTCTTTTAGGGTATTCCATCACCATTACAAACCAAAATCATTGAAAAATTCATTCAAAGTGTTTGATATAAATATCAAAAGGTTTACACTTTGAATGTTTTTAATCATCACTAAAAGCTCCCCCTTAACATGTGCATCGTAATCGTAGTACATGCTAAGTGTGGAGTGCATCGAGTCCATTTTAATTGATTACTTCTGTCAATATACATTAAGTCCAGGTTAATCACATTTTCTCCCCTTATCCAAAATGTTAATCCCTTGATATTTTGGATATCAATTGATTAACCGTTCGGGGACAAAATGATGTATTCTAGCAGAATGGAACATATTATTGCTCCCCCTCAACTTTTGAGGGTTTATAAGATGGTGCCGAGTACAATTATTTGAAAGATTTTGAATTTACTAAGAAATTCTTGTAAAATTTGTACTCGAGCACATCTTATTTTTCACCAAAAAATCTACACTAGTTATTAACATATTCACAAGATAAAATTATTTACGAGGATTGACCTTATAAGATGAGAACAACATATGATAAATCATATGGTCCTTTGAAGTAGCCGTAAGTCACCCCCGTATGGTCTTCCACCAACAAATCTCTCCAAACTCCGGAAGATCCTCCTTGTCTTTAATCTTTTGTCAATTGCCTGAATCATAGCTCTTGCATTCACTTTGTCCCGTTGGCTCCAAAAAGTCTGAGGCAGATACTCCATTCTGATTCCCTTGAGGCGATCATTCAGAGCAGTCCGAACATCATCGAGAGTACCATCGCTAAACTTGTGTAGTTCATCAATGCGCATCAATCTGTTCTTCTTGTCTTTGTTCTCATAGATGAATCCTCTGGGATCGGAGTATGGTGTGTAAGCGTCTCTTCTTCTCAAATTGGATCTGTACGTGTCAGGCTTTGTGAGGTTGAGTTTCTTTTGATAGCTTTCAACACCCAATTGAAGGTCTTCCACACGCCTTTGGATGACAACACTTCTTGTGAACATTCTTAAGGAGACATTAAATGCAATACGTTCTTCAACGTTGAGATTTGTCAACTTTCCTTGTACGAGAAGAAGTAGCATGTCTTCAATGTCTTGGATACGAAGTCTGTGAAAATCGCCTTCTTTGAACTTGTAAAGAATGTCGTCATCCCTACGTACAGTGATCCAGTCAAGATGCTTGTAGTTTTGCCATTCGACTATTTCCACCTTCGTGACAGCGATAATTCTTCTCTTTGAGTAGACGTCACGAGCTGATTCCCTTGTGATCGCAAATGCATAGAATTGTCTTCGCTTTTTGCCCCAATGTGAGACTCCCCAGAGTGCGAATTTGTCGTAGTTGACTATCACTTGACTCCACATTGAGTTGGGCACTAAGTCTTCTATCCATTTAATATGCCCGTAATCTGCAGCCTTGGTCTTCGTAACTGAAGTAGAGTACTTCCGGCTTGACTCACCACCACGTAGGTACTCAAGGTCGTTATTGATGAAGTGATGAAACGGTATGACATGACGACCTTGAGAATTTGGAACCAACGGTAGTGGCTTTCGCAGATCATGAGGATATTGGCGGCCTTCGGGGTTGATCCAGTCCAATTTTTCTGTTGTGGCTTTGTAGACTTCTTCACAAAAGTATTCAAGTTCAGTAAAACTCTTGCATGTTCCTTTCATTAGCTCAAATGTTGGACCTGCTAACAATTCAGGTGTTAGTGTTTTAACATTTAGCCTGTTCATCACAAAAGCGGAGAAGTCAAATGTAGTGTCTGTTAGCTCATCGAATGACTCTCGAGGGTCTTGTCTTCTTGCCAGATTGCTTAGCCAAGGTTGTACAGACTTATGAACGGCAGGTACAGACTTGTTCCATGCATGATCAGGAGAAGGTAGTCATTTAGGTTGTTGAAACCAGTCAGGAAGATGATGGACCTCTTCTTCTACTTGTTCATCATGGACACCTATTTCAAACTCCTGATGTGCAGGTGCATCAAAGACATCTGTAGATTGCATAGTTTCCTCTACTGAAGCAGATTGCTTATGAGTCTTAGATCCTGTAGTATTCTTTCCTGCTGTCGTTGTTGTCTTTTCTCTTGGAGCACTGGTAGATTCAGGTTCTTTTCCTGATCTTCTTCTTTTGGACCCCTGGTGTGTTCCAACGGAGGGTTCTTGATCATCATCTGGTGTGTTCCAACGAAGCAGAATTTTGTTCGCTTCATACGCATCGACTAATGCCTTGTAGAGCTGCCTTTGAATGTCTGACCTGTTGATAGAATTGTTAGCTTCCATCTTGTCAATTAAGATCTTTTTCAGCTCTAGTTCTGAAAGATTAGCAGCTATAGCATGAGACGTCTTGGCTTCCTTTGAGGATCGTACCAGAACCTCAGACTCGAGTTGTTCATTTACTAACTTCTCAATTTTTGGAGTGATCTTCGAGACTTCTTTCT
>BQNB010195679.1:0-11348 GCA_026074375.1 Tanacetum coccineum | reverse complement strand
TTAGGAGAAGAATCAGAAGGAGAAGTGGTACTGCTACTAAAAGGGTGAATTGATTTCTGAAGGTTTAACACTTCGTAAAAACGATCCTCACATGTGATGTCAATAAAATTAATCATATTAATTGACTCGTTTCCATGCTTTTGAGGATGTTTCGAAGTGCTATCAGCATGAAATATCAATTTTTCATCACCGTCTCTCAGAATAAGCTCTTCTCCGTAGACATCGACTAGAGCACGAGCCGTCCTCAAGAAGGGTCTCCCTATGATAAGTGGAACATGAGGATCGACTTCGTAGTCGATGACAACGAAGTCAGTAGTGAATGTGAACTTACCTACTTATACACAGACATCCTCAGCTATACCGGCTGGATAAGCAACAGACCGGTTAGCTAGCTCGAGGGTCATAGGAGTGGGTATAAGTTCTGGAAGCAACAATTTTTTCCATACAGAGAGTGGTATGAGATTAATGCTGGCACCTAAATTAGCTAGTGCCATGCATTTCTCAAGCTTAGGAAAGTCACAGGGATTGAGAAATTTCCTAGGGTCTCTGAGTTTTTCGGGTAACTTTTTGAGGAGAATCGCTAAGAAATTTTTAGTCAGAGAAGTATTTGCCGATCCTAATAGTTTCTCCTTATCGGAAAGGAGATCTATTAACATTTTAGCATACTTTTGCATAAGAGCTAAAGCTTATGCAAGAATGATATTGAAGTAAAGTTTCTTGAACATCTGCACGAACTTATGGACTTGAATATCAGACTTGTCTTGAAGCTTCTCCTTATTCAACCTCGAGGGATATAGAATTGGAAGTTGATGAGGATTCCACTTAGGAAACTCAGAAGAAGTAGAAACAGGAGAAGGATGAATCTCAGAAGATCTAGAAGAGGGAGACGGCTGGACAACCAAAGGTGGGACTCGAGTGGTACTTTTGGGAAGTACCTGGTCCGTTATCGTCTCCGGGTCTCGTTCCACCTCCTTAGAAGAAAGAGGAGGAAGGGGAAGTGGAACTAAGGGTCCAGCTAAAACATTACCACTTCGTGTGGTAATTGCTTTAATTTCCTCTCGAGGGTTAGGTATGGTGTTGCTAGGCAACGCATCCTGAGGTCTCTCCTGAAGAGCATTTCTCATTTCTGCCATTTGGTTTTGAAAAAATTGATTTATGACTTCCTGGTCTTTTTTAAAGTTTTGGTTCTGGATCAATAACTATCTCAACAAATTTTCAGTGGAAGATTGATTTGGAGCTTGGTTTTGATTGTAATTTTGACCTTGGTTCTTATTATAATTTTGATTATAATCATTACATTGGTTAAAATTTTGATTTCTGTTCTGATTAAAACCTTGACCTTGATTAAATCTATTTTCATTCTGTGTATTCCTGTTTTGATTGTTTTGAAAATTTTGATTATGTAGGTCCTTGTGTTTAGGATCTATCTAGCCTTTGTAAGACAATATCTAACTTGAATAAATCGAAATCAACTATGTGAGAGACACTGACTATGAATATCAAGTGTTAATGCGAAATCTTAATATAAGTATTAAGAAGAACACAATATAATACTAACTTTGCTATTGATTTCTATTAAGCTTCAATGCTACTATTTATATTGTAAAACTCTATGCCGTAGGGTTCCTTTTATACACCAAGGAAACCCTAAAAGGCTATGTAAAACGTTGAAAGGATAATGCATATCCTTTCCTAAGATATCTCCGAAGATACCTCTGAAGATAACAATTACTATTCTGTTACATAAACATGACGAACTAAAACAGACAACTAAATACGATCAGTACTAACAATAGTACTACTACCAACAGTACTAGCTTTCAGTACTGGCCAGACTTAACATAGTAAGCATCAAAACACTAATACTACCATAACGTAACTGATTATACTACCATTATTAAGTCCTTTACAACTATTTCCCAACAATCACTCCCCTAGACTTGATCTCACTTGTGAAACTATCAGTTTCTTCAAGTGTCTTCAATTTGAGCTTCCTGAGGATGTTGTAAATAAAACTCTTCGAATTATTCTTGAACTACAATTCTTTAAATCATCTCATTTTGATCTTTGCAGCAACTATTCTTCAAAGCTTTTCAGCAACCCTTCATATCAGCAATCAAATCATATAGTTTTAGACTATTCTCATCACTTCCAGGTGTGTTAACTCCTGCGAGAGGTGAATCAATGAAACTTTAAATGGATTTGATGTTCTTTACCAGTAGCCCATTACTCTGGAGTAGTCAGTCATTTGCCATCAAAAAGGTGTATGTCCATGGTTGACTGAAAACCATTTCAACTCTCAGTACATGAAACATTGGTGAGTTGAATACCATATGGTTTTTGGCAATAAACGGATTTGATATGCCTTTACCTGTAGCCGTTTGCTCAGGGCTAGTCAATCTTTTGGCACCTAGAAAAGGTAAATTCCATGGTGGATTGATTACCATGTCAACTCTTTGTACATGAAACTTGGTGAGTTGATGTACCATCCACTTTTTGGTAAAGTATCAACCATCTAATATGGATTTGCAATTTGTCTTTACCATAAGCCATAATCTCATGAACTAGTTATGTGTAGGTTCCATGATCATTCATACAAACCTTAACAATGATGTGCAGAATCAAGATGCAGGAAAATAAAGACTTTATTGATGATTGAAAGAAAAACCTTTTTGGTGGCTAGAAACCCTAACAATAATATTGACTAGCTATGATGTCTAACCTAGGAAAGAGAAAAACATAGAGTATTTATACTCTAAAGAGGATAGGCCTAGGAGGCCTTTGTGGGCTTTTTGCATCTTGGCCCGTTTACATCATTAAACCATTACAATTAATTAACTAACTAACGAGCTATGAAACGCTAATTTTCTTCAAGACCGAGCTTCTCTTAATTTTCTTCAAGACCGAGCTTCTCTTGTTAGACTGTGAAATTATGTTTCTAACAATCTCCCCCTAAGTGAGGTCTTCTTTTGAGGTCTTCTTAGCGTACATATTTGAATTCATAGCATATTAGCTCGTTGTCGTTGCGGTTCTTCACTTGTCTTGCATTTGTGCTTCTGTAGAAATTCAATCTTTGAAACTTGAATTACTAGATTTGATAACTTCATCTTGATCTCAGATTTTCTTGAATTACATGTGATCTTTTCTTCGATTCGCCATTCGCTGAACTTTGGTCCGACATGCTCATACTTGTTGTAATCATGAAAGCTTTAGTACTCTTTCTTCTTCTAATTATTTTGACTTTAGCATTTGAAGAAAACTTTGATTTCAGAGGTGCGGAAGCTTCATGTACTTAGCTTTCTTGATGTCTTCCAAATCTTTGAGTATGAACAATAATATTTTATATTCAAACTCTCAGCTATCATACTGATTTGATATGTCCTTTTACCATAAGCCGTTTTTGCTATGGACTAGTCAATGCTTTGTTGCAATATCAAGTGCAATGATAACTCTTAATAGTTTTTGTAGTAAACTATCAACTATGAACGGATTTTGAATATCTCTTTACCAGTAGCCGTTTCGCTCTTGAGTAGCAACTCTTGTTATTAGAAAACATGGTGAGTCGATTACCATACAGTACGAATACTGCACCTGTGATCAGATAGATTCAATAAAGAACCTTCTTGACAGGTTTTCCAGCTCAAAGCCTTTAAGTCCTCCAATACCGAAGTATCAGATTTCCGTATGCTTGTTGTTCTCTAAACCAGATGTCCGTAATGGAATGGTAAAGAGTGAGTCAGTACAGTTACTATCTGCTGACTATACCCGTAATAAATTCACTTGTTCACAGTTTTACTTCTTAATACAATTAAGTACCGTAGAAGACCTGTTGGCAAAAACATGATTTGAAAAACATTCGATGTGCTTGTGAAATTTATTTAGGACACAACGAAAATTTAAATCAGAATGCTCTGATGATGTTTTGAAAGATATCTCGAAAGATATGAAGTGCCTCATGGCTCTCATCAAACTCATACAAGTATTTGTAAGACGAGTCATTCTCACTAGTGGATACTGTCCGAAGACAAGTATATGAGTATTCTACGAATACCCTGGTGGTACAACATATCATTCCTTCGCATTCCTTAAGATCACTTTCCCAATCATGAAACAAAAGATTCTTTATGAATTATCAAGATACTTGTGTATAACACAAAAGCTTTGGTATCTTGACGTTGTTGAGTATATTGACACTTTTACTCCCCCTATACATGTGCATCGATATTCGAAAGATGTTTTGCACATGCAAGGATAGGACTTAGCATTTTGAATCAATCGAATCATTAGTTATCCAGTTTACATTTAAGTCACATTTTCTCCCCCGATCAAAAGTATGCAACTTTTGTATGGTTTTGATCTATAATGGACTTAAAATGTATTGAGCTCCCCCTCAAACATTGAGGTGAGCTAAATGAGCACAAATATCAAGTGAATACAAAAACTGTTAGTATGCCTGATTCTCCCCCTCAAACAATGACCCGGGTATAATAGAAAATGTTTTGGTCAATGTTTGAATGGTGACTCCGAACATGTTTGATAAAACAAATTGTTTATTAGAAAAATTGTTCGGGGCCTAGACAACTTCTTGTCTGTGGAAGAAATAATGCACTGAAACGTACATTAAATCTCTGGGTTAAGACCGGGTTGCAGTCTGAAATAACTGCAAGCCATCCTACACTAATTTTTTTTCATGTTTTTTTTAAACATATACACAATTATACAATGAATGTTATTGTGCAAGATACCTCATCATTCAAAGATGGCAGAAATCCCATTGGAACCAGCCTTGCGATCGCCGAGTCTATAGTCAAAAAACCGAGAGACCATAGTAACAGTGGAACTTGAACTAGAACTGACGCATGGGGTGAGTTCCAAAGGTTTGAGAACAGTTCCATACACCAAGTAACGATTTTTTTATGGTACGAGGACTAACGCATGGTGTGAAGTTCAAGGCGAACGATGGGTTCCGTAGACATTCTGGACCATAGATATCACATAATTGAACGTTTACCAGTGGCTTCCAATGAGATACAATTCCTCGCAACGTCTTCCTTGGTAGCTTTCCAGGCTTTTTAGAGGTGTTTTCACAGCGCCCTTTCCTGGTGAATTTTTGACCATTCACATATTTCGTAGAATGAACGCACAAACTGACCAATATCAACATACAATTCCTGTAGTAATCAGTCAGCCTCCTTGCTTTCACATTCTTAGTCGATAAACGACTATGGTTCCGAAAGTTGTTCTTAGGGTTTGGTTTGCGAGCGACAGTGGCAGGTTTTGGTTTTTGAAATACGTTCACAGGAACTGTAGGTTTCTTATGCTGTTGCACTTGTGGTTTTTGTGCGGGTCTTGGTGAAGATCTGTGCGGATCCTGAAAAGTCACCTGCTTCTTTTTAGGCAACGGGGTCGGTTGAACCCAATTGGCTCTTTTTGGTGGAACAATGTACTTAGAACTCTTGGTGTACATCATTGAAGCAAGTACTTTGGGTTTCACTAGCTCTGTGGGTCCACTATTCTTTTTGCCAACAGCTTCAGCTTTCAGTTTGGCAATTTCAGCATTTAAGATAGCCATCTTCCCTGTGAGTGTAGTTCTTGAGTGGGTACTAGCAGTCGACAGTTCTAGATACCGTCGATTCACATTGGCGTTCTCTATCTTGTACCCATCATTTTGGATCCGAAGGGAAGTGAGGGCGTCTTTCAACTGAGTGACTTCAGTTTCTAGGGCCTGCTGATCAAGGCTACCTGTGGTGGGGCCTACATTCAACATTCTCATGATGTTGATCTGAGTTTCCAGATTCCTGATGGTGTCATCCTTCCTTTGAAGCTGGTATTTTAACTGGTTAATTTCAACAATAGCATTTGATGCAGTTGCATTCGGCGGCACACAAACCTTCTCATTTTGAAGACGTTCTTTGTAGTTTTGAAATTTGAGTTGTAGATCAACAAACTGCTTTTGTATAAGAGAGGATTGGTGTTCAGATTTGGCAAGCATTTGTTGTTTCTCTAAAACCTCAGCTTCAAGTGCAACGACTCTGGAGTGTCCCTTATCGTAATTTGATTGAAGTTCTTTACAACTGCAATTCGATCTCGGAGACACTTGCTTTTCAGAAGAAAGCACAAAAGAGCAGATGTCTTTTGCTATATTATCAGCAATGAAGCGCTCATTGTCATTCCAAAGATTCGTCATCACTCTTTGTAGACGCTTGTCTTTGCAAGAAGATGCATTTTTTTGACACCAAGGCGCTTGTTCTCCGCAAGACACTTGTCCATCAGTCACCTTTCCATTATTTATCAAGACTACGCTCAAACTCCTTTACTTCTGTATAGATGTCAGTATCTAGGTTTTGAGAAAGGTTTTTGATGTTTTCATAAAATGGTATAATCTCGTTAACAAAACTGCGTCTATACTCCGACCAACATGGTTGTGCTCTTCCATTTTGTATGATTGGCTCAAACGCAGTAAGGTACTCTTTAATTTTCCAAACCTTTTTGTGTACCTCATTGTTTGCTGGACGAGTGTGAACAAAAGGAGTCATAGGTTTTGAACCTGCAGCACTTGAATCCTTATCAGTCATCTTTGGTTTTTGAATTCTAAGAACTGAATGATCTGATCGTTGAGTGATTGTTGATTTGTTTTATTTGTGTTTGGTGTTGTTTTTGTTTGATTTGTGTTTGGTTGAAGTCAATTACTGTTCACGGGATTTTACAAATCTTTGATTAAAACCGAGAAAAGAATCGTATCTTTCGCGGGATTTTACAAAATCAAGAAGAAACCGTAAAACAATAATGAATTGATCTTGTGTAGGAGGAAAGAAAAGAACAAGAATATAATTTCCAAATTTAAAAGATTATATCCCTTGACTTTAGGAACCAATTATTTACTTCCCAAAATTAACCTCCACTAGGATTATATCCCTTGACTTTAGGAACCAATTATTTACTTCCCAAAATTAACCTCCACTAGGATATAATTATTTACTTCCCAAAAGATTATTTCTTTGACTTTAGGAACCCAATTATTTAACTTTCCAAAATTAACCTCCACAAGGATTATATCAAATCCCTTGATTTTAGAAAACAAATATTTTCTTCTCAAAAATATAGATCTCTTACTTTTCTTTTCTTTTTTTTAAAAAAAAAATATGCCTAAACTCTTTTTTTTTATAAAATAAAATAAGCCAAAATTTTTCTAAAAAAAACTTTCGATGAGATCAAAAAAAAAAAATTAAGTCGAAATCAGATAGATGTATTAAGGCTCGTTCAATTTAATTTTTTCAAACACACAAGATTAAAACCGAACGCTACCACTTAGGATAAAATTAAGCCGAACTCCTTGAATGGCTAACGAGATGGTTATTATGAAATTAAGATCTAAACAAAGACCATCTATAATCAAGAATGAAAGCAAAAACACACAAACAAATACCAAGATCACTCTTTATTTTTTATTATCCGAATCAAAAAAATAAACACAACCAATCAAATCAACAATCTTGAAGCTCTGATACCAATTGTAGGTTCCATGTATCATGCATACAAACTATAACAATGATGTGCAGAATCAAGTTGATGTCTCTTTACCAGTTAGCCATTAACTCTGGAGTAGCCAATGTTTGGTTAAAAAACCATGGTACATTGATAACCATTTCAACTCTTTGTACATGAAACATGGTGAGTTGAAATACCATATGATTTTTAGCAAATCATCAGCTATCAACGGATTTGATTAAGCCTTTACCAAGTAACCATTTGCTCTTGGGCTAGCTAATCCTTTGGTGGAATCATGGCATCACCCTGGTGGACTAGTAACCAGTTCAACTTTTTGAACGTGAATCATTGGTAAGTTGAGTACCATCCAGTTTTTGGTAAACTGTCAACCATATAAATGGATTTTCCACAACCTTTACCACAAGCCATAACCTTGTGGGCTAGCCAACTCTTTACAAACATAGATATGGTGAGTTGATAACCATACAACTTTTAGCAAATTATCAGCCATAAATGGATTTGAGAAGTCTTTACCAAGAGCCGTTTGCTTTGGACTAGCCAGTCCTTATGTCTGTTAGACATGGTGGACTGATAACCATTTGTTGTGTTAGTGCATAGCACCTCCACCAAGTGTTATCTCTTCTCAACTCCATTTTACATAAACAGCTCTCTATCTATATACCATAGCTCTAAAAATTCTTTCAAACATTTACAAATTTATTGCTGCTGAGCTTGTTTCTCAATTAACTTCAAGAGTTGATAGCAGACCTCATCTTTTCTATCTCCCAAAAGCTTCTTTTCAAGCATAGCTTTGCAAACTCTGGGTGGTAGTGGATACTTAACCTCAGTCAGCATATAGATGTGTGCAGCCTCCATATCTCTAACTTATGATTCTTTGTTGACCTAATAAACTCCAAATAGGATCTGTACTAAGGGGTTCCTCAAACTTATTATTTATATTATCCCAATGACCTTCTTAAGCTCATCTTCTGGTCCATATACCATTTTGTATTCATGACAATCCTATATAATTCTGTAAGATAATTCCCTATTTAGCTCCTTCAGCATAGCTCAAAATTTATGTACTCTATATCAGTTCCATCTTCCACTAATATTTCGGTACACACCTCCTCTCTCTCTCCTTGCTTGTGATTCTTAGAATTAGCTATACTCGTGGTGGATTTTCTCTTAGCTTCAGGAACATGTTTATAGGATTTTTAGTAACACTGATAGCTGTATCATCTTGTTCACTAGCTTCATCTGAATCTTCAGAATCATCCTTATCACGGATTGTATGTATCCTTTACTTTGCATCTGTTTTCATCTCTTTCTAGTTTCTTCGGTTGGCTCATCATCTTTTGTTACATCACTCTTTAGTATTTTTGGAAGTCCTTGTTTGCGAGTTCTTTACATATTCTTTTTCAGACTATCTTTAGTAGCTTCAAAATTTATTGGTGCAAAAGATTCAACCTGCTTCACCAGCTTATCAAATTCTTCTTTTACTTCTTCAAAACTCAAATTCTTCTGCTGAGATAGCTTCCATGTCCCCTGATTCTTCAAGTAATTTCATTCATATATTCTGTTCTCAGTGTGAATGGGTCTATGGGCTATTTCTTTGGCTCTTGCTCTTTCTTCTGCAAAATGTTTATTCCTTTGATTTACTAGATCAACCATCTTCTTGGCAAAGTCTTCTCCTTGTAAGTCACTTCCTAGCACACTCTTTGACAACTCTGCATTAGCTTCAATCTTTGCTCTAATGAGATCCCAATCTTCATCTGTGTAATGCTGAGCTTCAAATTGAACTTGAGCTCTTCTTTTCTTTTGTTGCTCATTTAATTCTTCTTCTTCTGTATTCTTCTGTTGCCAAGAACGAGAATCAAGTGTATTGTTTAGCCTCTCTTCTTTTTCAAAAGTATCCATCTGTATAGGGCTTCAGCAAGACTAGCTTCCTCCTGTAGAATTTGTTCCTTAGTCTTCTTAGGAGCTTCTTCAATGATCATAGGAGCTTTTCCTTCTCTTTGGCCTTTGTCAGGTGAAGGAATGGACTTGTTAATACTGTCAGTACTAACTTGCCCACTAACAGTACTAACTTTAATACTGCCAGTATTAACTCCTTCAGCAGTATTAACTCCTTCAGCACCAGTTACATAATTCTTCTGATAAAATCCAAGCTAGTACACCTTCTTTCCCTTAGTCTCTTTCCTTCTCTTATACCTCCTTCCCTTATCTATTGACTTTGGCTTTTGAGAAGCAACCCTGGAGAGAGTTTTAGCTGCTTCTAATGTATTAGGGCTTATGTCTTCAACTTGTTCCTCCCCTGAAGCATTAACAGTAGTCTTAGAAGGAGTAACCAGCCCTTGTACCAAAGAAACTAGAGGATCATCTTGACTTTTCCTCCCCTGATCCGCAGGTTCTTCCTCTTCAGAGTCTGAGAAGACCACATTTTTCCTCTTCAAAATACCTTCCAGCTTCTTCACCTTTTTGACCAACTTCACAATAGCACTCCCCATTGTCAGCTTGGTTTGCTTGAGATCCTTTTCCAAACCATCAACTCTTGTCATTAATTGAGGAACTACTTGAAGCAAATCATCCAAAGTCATCTGTCCTTGGACATGCTCTTGTGGGGGTGAGAAGTGTTGGTGTGCAGGAGATGGTTCCTCAAAAGTGTGCTCCATAGGTTCAGGGTCAGTTTCAGGGATAGGTGTAGGTGTAGATGCAGGGATAGGAGTAGGTATAGATGCAGGGATAGGAGTAGGTGTAGATGCAGGGATAGGTGTAGGTGTAGATGCAGGGATAGGAGTAGGTATAGGTGGTGGAGATTGTACTGGTGGTGAAGATGGAGATGGTACTGGAATAGTGGATGATGATGGTTGAGATGGAGCCACATCAGGATGTGCTTGACCTGCATTTGGATTAGTAACAAGCAGCATAGCAGGCAACAAAGGTCTTGGTACCCCTCTAAAACCCCTTTTCATATTCCCAAAAATCTTTTTGGTCAGGGTCACAGCTAGATAATGGTGTTTGTTTTTCGTTTGATGTCCTAAATTAGTTGAGAAACGAGGGGACATAAAAACTTTGTCTTGCCTTTTAAGTTTGCCACCATGCATCAAAAATTAGTTTTGAATAATTATAAACTCTGCCCGTGTAAGATAAAATCAACAGTGTATCAATATTGGCTACCAAATTGATCCATCACCACTTTTAAGCTTATACAAATGCAAAGATTTTTTGATTGGTGGGACTTTAAAAATCTCATTGGGTGTGAAAAGGCTTTTCCAAAAGGTAAAGATCCATCAGTAGGATTTTACCCCCATTTGCCCCATCCATTTCAAAAATTCTACATTATTTGGCAACATTGTAATCCCTGAAGCATCTGCTAGGTGAAGCTTATCTCTAATAGATGCCTCAGTGATTGTATACCCAGTGGTGTCAATTGTTGCATGTATCTCTAGAGTCCCATCAGCAATAGTTTTGGTAGTAGCAGTCTGCCAAAACTGTTTGACTAGGGAATCATAGATAGTAGGATTAGTAGTTAAAGCATACCTGAGGTTGGAACCTCGTAGAAAATCTACTATCTCTGCAAACCCTGCAGTTTCGCCAGGCTTGCGCAAAAACCCTACTTCATTATGTTTGTCACAATATTTTAATTGAGCCATGAATCGAAAGTAGTAATAAAAGGTAGTGACTTGAACTGAAAGTTTACTGGGTTTAGTTACGAGAGAGGTTGTAGATGCTGATAACAAGACAATTGACTGTATTCTTTATAAAAATAAGGAAGATTTTACTTTGCGAAAAAGGAGATAGCAATAAATAGATAAGTATGAAAGAGAAATCAAACTTTATCTATATATAGCTTCTCT
>BQNB010195676.1:0-11349 GCA_026074375.1 Tanacetum coccineum | reverse complement strand
AGAAACAAATCAGCTTAACAACGTACCAAAATCAAAAGATCTTCGTTCTCCTTTAACCAAGATAAGCAGCTAGAAAACCCACAAAAATAGGCGAAAGAGGGAAGACCCGTGAAACAAACAAACAACCGTAAACAAACACCAGCTGGGTCGGGCCGAAGTAAGTATAATAAATCCGTGGTTCGGGCACTTCGTAGGTCATACTGGGTTGGGCCAGCATTAAATTTTAACTCGCTGAGCATTAAATGCATATAGCATGACCTAGATTTCTATGACGGCTGCATACCAAATAGGTAGTTAAGCCAAGTCATAGTATGCTCATATCCAACAATCACCTGTATATTTCATGAAGGATGTTTTAGCAGTTCATGAAATCAGTTAGCCCGGATAAGAGCGTGACGTGACTGTCTACGACGGCTGCATGCCAAAGGGGTAGCCAAGCCGGGTCATAAAATGCTCAATCTCATCATCGCCGTTTAATGATAGCAATGATACACATATCCAATGTAGTGCACTTTTAAGTAATGTTAGGTACACAGGCCATTTCGTTCAAGTAAGAGCATCACGTGCATGTTTATGATGGTTACATACAAAACAGGCAGCCAAGCCAAGTCATAGAATGCTCATTTTCATCATCGTCGTTTAATGATAGCAGTGTTAGACACATCTAACAACCACTCGCACATCCTCCCAACAAAGAACACATGTGAGTTGGCTAATAAAATCATAGGTTGCCTTGCCAACACATGCTATATGCATTGCAACTTCTATTAGACAAAAACCGAAAGCATCCATTGAAACTTAGTATAGCGACAAAAGTATATATAAAAAACTATCAGACCACCTGATGCATCACCAAGTTTATGTTGCCATGCTAATTTCATTTGTTTTCCACCCCTCATAGTTAAATATACAGACAAAACCGCCAATGAACGAAAAAATGATATAAAAACATCTTTAAAAGCAAACAATTTTTAAACAATTGCACATGTAACAAAAGTAATTTAGAAGTACAGTGTATCAAACAAACCCGGAAATAATTACAGACCATTTAACTATTAGGACATACATTTATAGAAACATAACATAATGGCAATCGTCTAAATCAAACAGTCATATGCAATAGGATCTTATTAGTAAAACCTCATCATACACCAAGTGAATATAACAAAAAGACATAGACACATTACAATCCACATTGATGAAATCAAAGAAGCAATAAGTTCAATCCTAAATATAATTGACAATCTTAGACATTGGAGAGAAACAAATAAGCTTAACAACGTATCAAAGTCAGAAGAGCGTCGTTCTCCCCTAACCAAGAAAAGTCCTTAATTTCCCACTAACTCTCGTGACGTGGATTTATATGACGGCTACATACCAAACAGAAAACCAAGTCAAGTTATAGAATGCTCATATCCAACAGTCATGCATATATCCGGTAAAAATTGTTTTATCAGATCCTTCGCACGACAGGTTAGAAGGGCATGTGAATCGCCATGGCTATAACCACTAGGCAGTTTTGCCCCGCCAAGATACTGGTCGATTTTACCCACCATGATCCAGCAACTTATCGTAATCCCAGAATAATAAACACACAAACGCAACAGCGCCTTGACCACCCACATTTCTATGACGGCTGCATACCAGACAGGTAGCCAAGCCAAGTCATAGAATGCTCATATCCAACAATCACATGTATATTTCATGAAAGTTGTTTTAGTAGTTCCTGAAATCAGTTAGCTCAGATAAGAGCATGACGTGACTGTTTATGACGACTACATACCAAACGGGTAGCCAAGCCGGGTCATAAAATGCTAAATCTCATCATCACCGTTTAGTGATAGCAGTGATACACATATCCAATGTAGTGCACTTTTGAGTATTGTTAGGTATACATGCCATTTCATTCAAGTAGGAACGTCACATGTATGTTTATGACGGATGCATACGAAACAAGTAGCCAAGCCTAGTCATGGAATGATCATTCATCATCGTTATTTAATGATAGCAGTTTTAGACACATCCAACAACCACTCACACATCCGCCCAACAAGAACACATGTGAGTTGGCTAAGAAAATCATAGGTTGCCCTACCAGCACATGCTATATGCAATGCAACTTCTATTAGACAGAAACCGAAAGCATCCAACGAAACTTAGTATATAGACAAAAGTATATATAAAACATCTATCAGACCACCTGATGCATCACCAAGTTCATGCTGCCACACTAATTTCATTTGTCCCCCCCCCTTATAGTTAAATACATAGATAAAACCGCCAACGACCAAAAAAAAGCGGTATTAAAACATCTCTAAAAGCAAATGGTTTTTAAACAATAACACATGTAATAAAATTTGTTTTGAAGGAAAGTGTATCAAACAAACCTGAAAACAATTACAAACCATTTAACTATTAGGACATATAATATAGAAACATAACACAATGACATTCGTCTAAATGAAACAGTCATATGCAAAAGGATCATATTGGTAAAACCTCATCATACACCAAGTGAATACAACAAAAAGAAAGAGACACATTACTATCTACGTTCATAAAATCAAAGAAGCAATGAGTTCAATCCTAACACAGTCGACAATTTTAGACATTAAAGATGTGACAACCGTGACTTGAGCAGGTTAGTCAAACCGTTAGAGTTGACTAAAGTATTTATATATGTTATAAGTGAGTGCTTATGTGACCTTATATGCGTATTTGTTATCAATCCGTGATACGTGTTCATCTTATTGTGATTGAGTTGTGGTTTTGGTAGCTATTTCATTTCGTTCACATTTTGTGACAATGGAAATGATAGCATGATTTTATGCGTTGTCGTGTTATTTGGTAAATAATTGTAGTATGAGCGTAAAGAGAATATAGTGTATTCCTAAGAATGAATTAAGTCTAGTATTTAAGTTAATTAAGCGTTAGTCTTTATAAATTAGGAAAGTAATTTATGAAATGAAATTTATAAATAGTAAGTTTATAAATAGTTTTTTTATTTAAAAGGTTTACTAAATTAATAAAGGGTTTTTTTATAAAAAATAACAAAATAAGGGTAAATATACATTTAATAATATTCAAAAAAAATAATTAAAAAATATATAAATATATATAGGTGGCTGGTTTTAAGAGAAAAAAAAAGGGGGAGAAAGAGTTTAAGTATAAAACAAATTAGTATTTGATAAGGATTAGGAATTAAGTATAGCCTATAAATACAAAATCTAGTCATTCCCTTCCCTTGTTCTTTGCTGGACCGAAACCCCAAGAAGAGAAGAAAAAAATATTTTTTTTATCAAGAATAAAGTGTGTTGATTTAAGTGTAATCGGTTAAAGGTTTTAGGTATTATCTTCAATCCCATTCTTATTTAATTCTTCTTATATTATTAACATTAATTGGTGGAATTAGGGTTTCTTTAAAATTCAGTAAAGATGTTAAGATGATCATTAATAATCAATTAGGAAGTAATTAATAGTGTTTGGATGCGTTTGGTTAGGTTTAGTTGTTAAATTCGGAATTAAAACATGGCAAATTTTTAGGTCATCTTGTAAGTGTCATAACTTGGTCATACGAATAGCTTTTATTGATTTTCGTATGCCTAAAATTAACTACCAAGAGTCTACTTTCCAACCCTGTTGGTTTATTGAATTAAAAGTGAGCGAAAGTCAGTCAAAATAATTTTACAAGATTCGTTGTCAAATCTGAGTTTTTGGGGCAGATTTTGTATTGTGTTTGTAAGGTCAAAACCCATATCAAAGCGTCTTTTTAATTGATAGGGTTGCTATAGTAGCAAGTTCATGATGTTTATGATTTTCTAGAATTTTTCTAAGTGTTTAAATTGGTCTGATCAAGCTATACATTTTGATAGTCGAATCAGGTCAAATTCTGGACACTTTGTGATGTTGAATTTTTATAAAATAGTTATACTCAATATTATATTTTCTAAAAAATCACAGTAGTTCATAACCCATTAGGAAGATAGGTAATTCAGTAGGGAAAGTTAATTTAATGATTTATTATTTTATTTGTAGTCATGAAGTGACTACAAAATTCTGCCGAAAAGCTGGAAAACTCGAATAAATGGATTAAGGGTATTAGGATATAAGTAAAGTATGGGAAGTGTGGTAAAGGGTTTGTAATCATAATATAAACATAGTAGTCCATTAATTTATAGTTACATCGTCTTGGGAATTTAGCCTAATCGCGTGTAACACGTGTTTTATTTGTGTTTAGTTGATTGCGAGGAATTTGTGAAGTAGTTGTGCATCAGGTGAGTTTCATAGTACTATTTTTCCATTTTTATATTGGGATGGAAATGATGCAAATTTTTTGAAATATTTTATTGCTGTGATTATGTGTTTTAATTACGTATGGACATTACATGACTATTATATGACTATGTGTTACATGTTGATATTGAATGGGATCGGATGAGTGTGTCTACTCAGTGTGATTTGTGATATTTATTGGGATCGGATGAGTACGCCTACTTAGTGATACATATGGTATCGATTTGGGATCGGATGAGTACGCTTACTCTGTGTTGGTTTTGGTACCATGGGATCGGATGGGTACACCTACCCAATGTGTGAATGTGTTGATTTGATTTTGTTGCATGCTAGCATAGGGTCATGATAGTTCATTATTGTCCTACCTTGTTTTGTTAATCACGGTGAAACGAGTATAATTGTGTGTCTAAAACCTATGACTCTCACCAACATATTTGTTGACGTTTTAAGCATCATTTTCAGATGAGCGTCTTGAGGAAAGTGAAGTTAGGAAGCTTAGCTAGTATGACCGTAGGCTTGCATGCGGAGTTTATCTCCTAGTTTTTCATATCGTACTTTGAATGTTGATTGAATGTTTTAGGTTTTGGGATATTTTGTTTATGTCTTTGTATTGGAGTGACTTTTTTACCTCAATACAAGACCCCTTTTTCTTTTGTTAGGTATTGTCATGACACTTTGTGTCCATTTTTGTTTTGTTTAATGTATTGTAGTTCTCTCTATTATTGACACCATTGTGTTATGATGATACCCATGACGTTAAGCCTCGTGTTTCCGCCTTGGCGGGGTGTGACAGATTGGTATCAGAGCCAATGGTTATAAAGAAGTAGGTGGTTGAACCTAGACTATAACCTAGGAGTCCTTCATATAGCTGCATTATGGGGTTTAAGTGTTTAATTACGTAAGTATCATATTTTCTCGCTTATCCGAAAGCTTTAATTATTTTATTTTTGTTTACTATTATCCAATATAATATATACTATTTCCTTATTATTTTAGTTATGTCTCCCCCTAACCGTAAGAAATTTCGTTGGGGAATCGTTATCCCAACTAGACTTAAGCGCTATAAGGACCTAAAAATGGGGCTTTGAATAAAACGGACGAACCGCAAATGCCGAATACCCATTGATATGGTGCCGAGTTGAGGAACAGTTGATTATGAGATAATCGGAAGGAAAATGGATCATGAAAAAGGAAATGAGAATGATTTCACAGGATTGCACAATATCTGAATTCCCTGGATACACATCATCTAAGGAAGAAGAGGAGAAAGAAGAAGAGGAAGAAAAGGAAAAGGAAGAGTCAGAAAAGAAAGGATCTAAGGAGGCATCAGAAATAGGGTCAAACTCTGAGTCTTCAGGTTATGCAGCATCTGACAACGAAGTAAAGTCAGATCTCGAGTCCACAGCAAGGAATGAACCCTAGTGTAAGGAGATGGAAGATACTTGTGAGAGTGGCGTTCGATCCAAATCAGATTCATCTTAGCTATTCCTGCCTATATGTTACCCGACTACCCATCTCGTTTCATGTTTTGAAAAAATTTAGTTTGTTATTCTATGGTTGGAGCCATGTTTAGGAATGTTACATTCGACTTTTAGATTTTCAAGTATTTTAATATTATGACTTAAGTATTTGTTGGATTATTTCCGCGTGTGATGAGTTGAATGATTTAAATTATGTGTTATGTGGTGTGTTAACCTTAAGAAGTGTCGTCATAAGAGGGAGTACACTTGTGAAAGGGGGCATCTATAATTATGATGGCCAACATAATTATACATGCGCCACAACACAAGTGGACTTGCAAGTATGATTACATGGATTTATGTTGACACGTTATATGTTGGTTATACTTGTATGTATATGGTAATGTGTAGAGTATGATAAGATTATGAGATTGAAAATCCTTATTATATCGTCTAATATATATATAAATTTTATCTTTTATAGAAATGGCTTCAAACCGACGAAGCAATTCCGAGAACGACAAAAACCCCGACATTGCTGCTATCATAGCGCAGCAGATGCAAAACATCATCCCCCAGATTGTCACGCAAGTGACCAACAACATGAACAACAACAACAACGATAACAATGCAAATAATAGGAATGATGTGAACAATGGATGTTCTTACAAGACGTTCTTGGCTTGTAATCCCCGAGACTATGATGGAAAAGGAGGTGCGATAGCACTTACCCGGTGGATTGAGAAAATGGAGTATGTGATAGATAATAGTGGATGTACGGAAAATTAAAAGGTGAAGTATGCTGCAAGTTCGTTCATAAATAAGGCCTTGACTTGGTGGAACAATCCGGTTCAGGCAAGGGGTCGTGAAGCTGCTTGTGGAAGAGTTTTGTCCAAGTAATGAAATGGAGAAGTTGGAGAGTGAAATTTGGAATCATACTATGGTTGGGGCTAATCATGTGGGGTACATTGATCGGTTCCATGAGTTGTCCAAACTAGTCTCACACTTGGTAATTCCTGAGTCGAAGCGCATCAGAAGGTATATAAACAGATTGGCATCTCAAATTCGTGGAATGCTCCGAGCAACTCAACCAAACATGATACAGAGTGCTATTCTTAAGGCTGGGATACTTACTGATGAGGCGGTTCATTGTGGTACATTGACAAGGAGTAGTGAGAAAAGAAAGGAAGTTGAAGAGACAAGTAAACAAAGAGGCTCATGGAAAGATAATAAGAAGGCAAAAGTGGGAAAACGGTTTGTGGCGACATCTCCTCCTAGAAATGAAAATGTAGGCTCATATCCTAAGTGTGCTAAGTGTTCTGCTTCTCATCCAGAAAGTGGACCTTGTAGGTTGTGTTTCAACTGTTAGAAACCGAGCCACTTTTCCAGAGATTATCGGGCACCGGTTAAGCTGGTGGTGCCAATTAATGCTGTTAGGATGGGAAATAATCAGAGGATTTGTTATGAATATGGGAAATCTGAACATCTTCACAATACTTGTCCTAATTTGAACCAAGCACCTGGTCAAGCAGGAAGCCGTTTAGCTTTGTAGGGCAACCAAAACACCCGGAACAATGGGAATCAAGCTAGAGGAATGGCCTTCAGTGTGAATGCAGTCAATGCCCTGCAGGGTCCTAACATTATGACGGGTACTTTTCTCTAAACAATAACTTTGCTACTATACTTTTTGATTCTGGAGTTGATTTTAGTTTCATTTCCACTAAATTTGCGCCTTTACTAAAAGTAAAACCTAGTATTGTAACCCTGGATATGTAATAGAAGTAGCTAATGGTAAGAAAAAAGAAGTTTATAGAATTATGCGTGACTGCAAACTAGAATTAGGAAATTCCTTGTTCACTATAGATTTGATACTGTTGGGTCATGGAAGTTTTGATGTGATTATGGGAATGGATTGGTTATATAAGAATAAGGCTGAGAGAGTGTGTCATGAGAAGGTGGTTAGGATACCGTTAGAAGGTGGTGAGATACTTCATGTTCAAGAGGAACGTATTTTAGTAGGCATGAAAACACTAATGAGCACGAAGGCTGATGAACCGGAGTTAAGTGATATTTCCATTGTACGATATTTCACTGATGTATTTCCGAAAGACTTGTCGAGATTACCACCGCAATGACAAGTTGAGTTCCGCATAGATTTTATTCCCGGGGTGACGCCAGTTGCGAAGTCTCCATATCGACTAGCACCCTCATAAATGCAAGAGTTGTCTGAACAACTTCAAGAATTGCAAGATAAGGGTTTTATTCAGCCACGTCATTCTCCGTGGGGAGCACCAGTGTTGTTTGTTAAGAAGAAGGACGATTCATTGCGCATGTGTATAGACTACCGGGAGTTGAACAAGTTGACCATCAAGAACCGTTACCCTCTCCCCAGGATCGATGACTTATTTGATCAAATGCAAGGAGCGCGTTACTTCTCTAAGATAGATCTTCGGTCGGGTTATCATCAGCTTAGAGTGCATGAGGATGATATCCCAAAGACCACGTTTTGAACGCGATATAGACACTTTGAGTTTACGGTTATGCCATTTGGGTTAACTAATGCACCAGTGGTCTTCATGGACTTAATGAACCGGTTTTGCGAACCGTACTTAGATAAGTTTTTCATCGTGTTCATTGATGACATCTTGATCTACTCAAAGACTAAAGAGGATCATGAGGTTCATTTGAAGTTGGTGTTGGAGCTGCTGAAGAAGGAGAGGTTGTATGCTAAGTTTTCCAAGTGTGAGTTCTAGTTGCAGGAAGTACATTTCCTCGGTCACGTGGTCTATCATAACGGTATTCACGTGGACCCAAGTAAGATTAAGGTAGTAAATAATCGGAAAGCTCCTACAACACCGTCTGAAATTCGATCATTTTTGGGGTTAGCTGGTTACTACCGACGTTTTATTGTGAACTTCTCTAAGATTGCCAAACCCCTTACTTCGTTGACACAGAAAAACAAGATGTATGAGTGGGGCGCGAAGCAGAAAGAGGCTTTTCAGACTTTGAAAGATAATTTGTGTAATGCTCCAATATTGTCGTTACCTGATGGAATTAAAGTTTTTGTTGTCTTTTGTGACACGTCGAATCAAGGGTTGGGTTATTGATGCAGGCCCAAGTATTGAAGAACGGGCTATTTTATTTCTGGAAGCCCAAGATCGTGTGAAGAAAGACCCTTTTTTTAAAAGGTCATAACTTGGGCTCAGATGATCCGTTTCAGGCCTAAGACTAGCCGTTTCGAAGCTTGGAACGAGGAGATCGCCGTGGTAACATAACGTAGTTGGGTTACGGGAGTTTTGTGCCTTGAATCATCATATTTTAGGAGTTATTTACATTTTCGTGTTTTTTTAAGAATTTAGAACTTTTGTTTTTGGCATAACTTTCGGCCCGTTTGTCTTTTAGGGCCCGTTTCAGTTTCATTTTCTTATTTAAGTATTGTACTAAGCATCTGGCTATTCAGTTCCAAAATATATGAAAAGTTCATTTTTGGCAGTTTTGTCAAGAATTTGCCTAACTATCGGTATTCCTCTCGAATCAACGATAATTAAAAGAATTGTTTCTGGGTATTCGTAGAATCAACAGATCCAATTAGTTATCCTGTTTAACACACTACATCAGTTATGTACTCATGCAAAGAGGCAAGGTAATTGACTATGCATCACGACAATTAAAGATCCATGAGAAGAATTATACAACACACGACCTAAAATTAGGAGCAGTAGTGTTTGCTCTTAAGACTTGGAGGCATTACTTGTACGGAACGAAGAGTGTCATCTATACAGATCATAAGAGTCTTTAACACATATTCGATCAGAAGGAGTTGAATATGCGTCAAAGGAGGTGGATTGAGTTCTTCAGCGAATATGAGTGTGAGATTCGCTATCATCCAGGTAAGGCGAACGTAGTAGCTGATGCCTTAAGTAGGAAAGAGCGAGTTAAACCTAAACGTGTACGAGCAATAGCTATGATCATTCAGTCTAAAGTTAAAAGAATGATATTGGCAGCCCAGAGTGAGGCGTTCAAGCAAGAGAACGCACCACCAGAAAGGTTGCACGGTTTAGACTAGCAAATGGAACATTGAAAATGAGAATTTATACTTTATGGATCGTATATGGGTTTCGTTAGTGGGAGGTGTGAGAACTATGATCATGGACGAAGCTCATAAGACTAGGTACTCTATGCATCCGGGAGCGGATAAGATGTATCATGATCTTCGAGATATGTATTGGTGGCAGGGTATGAAGAGGGATATCGCTACATATGTTAGCAAATGTTTAACTTGTTCGAAAGTGAAGGCTGAGCATCAAAGGCCTTCGGGTTTATTGTAACAACCAAAAATACCCGAGTAGAAATGGGATAATATTACTATGGATTTTATCATAAAGTTACCTAGATCGAAGAGTAGGCATGATACTATATGGGTAGTAGTCGACAGACTGACCAAGTCAGCTCATTTTCTGGCGACACATGAGGATTACAGTATAGAGAATTTGGCAAGGCTGTACATCGATGAGATCGTCGCACGGCATGGGGTGCCTGTATCGATTATTTTGGATCGAGATGGACGGTTTACATCACATTTCTGGCAAACATTACAGAAAGCCTTAGGGACGCGATTGGATATGAGTACGACTTATCATCCTCAGACTGATGGACAAAGTAAGTGTACAATTCAGACATTGGAGGATATGTTAAGAGCGTGTGTGATCGACTTTGGTGGCAGTTGGGATGTCCACCTACCGTTAGCTAAATTTTCATATAATAATAGTTACCATTCGAGTATTTGATGTGCTCTGTTCGAAGCACTGTATGGAAGATAATATAGGTCGCCCATTTTGTGGACTAAAATTAGAGAAAGCAGGTTGATTGGACTGGAATTAGTGCAAGAGACGACTGATAAGGTATTCTTGATAAAGGAAAAGCTCAAAGTGGCAAGAGATCGTCAAAAGAGCTATGCGGATAATAGGCGCAAATCACTAGAGTTTGAGGTTGGGGATCGAGTGTTACTGAAAGTGTCGCCTTGGAAAGGCGTAATACATTTTGGAAAGAAAGGTAAGTTGACACCGATGTATGTAGGACCATTTGAAATCCTTGAAAGGATCGGCCCTGTAGCTTATTGGTTAAAATTGCCCAAAGAGTTGAGTAGCGTGCACGACACATTTCATGTGTCAAATTTGAAGAAATGTTTAGCGGATGCAAATCTGCATGTGCCACTAGACGAGATCAAGATTGACAAAACCTTTCATTTTGTTGAGGAACTCGTAGAAATTATGGACCGTGAGGTTAAGAGTTTGAAACGTAGTAAGATTCCAATCGTTAAAGTTCGTTGGAATTCAAAGCGTGGCCCTGAGTTCACGTGGGAACGTGAGGACCATATGAAAGCTAAGTATCCTCAATTGTTTGTTGACTGTGCTGTTGAAGCTACTAGTTAAATTTCGGGACGAATTCTTCTTAAGGAGGGGATACTGTGACAACCGTGACTTCAGAAGGTTAGTCAAACCGTTAGAGTTGACTAAAGTATTTATATGTGTTATAATTGAGTGCTTATGTGACCTTATATGCGTATTTGATATCAATCCGTGATGCGTGTTCATCT
>BQNB010195675.1:0-11349 GCA_026074375.1 Tanacetum coccineum | reverse complement strand
ACAAGCCAAATCACGTATACAGGCTCAAAAAGGCACTCTATGGTCTTAAACAAGCTCCAGGTGCGTGGTATGATATGTTGTCCAGTTTTCTACTATCATAAGAATTCTCCAAGGGTGCAGTCGATCCAACTCTATTCACAAGGAAAGCAAGCCGCAACATCTTATTGGTACAAATTTATGTCGACGATATAATTTTTGCCTCTACTAAACCTGCTATGTGTGATAAATTTGCTAAAATAATGACTTCTAAATTTAAGATGTTGATGATGGGCAAAATGTTGTTCTTTCTAGGACTTCAAATTTCTCAAAGTCCCAGAGGCATCTTTATTAACCAGTCTAATTTTGCTCTTGAAAAAATAAATAAATATGGTATGCTATCTAGTAATCCCGTTGACATCCCTATGGTGGACAAAAGTAAACTGGATAAAGATCTACAGGGGAAACCAGTTGATCCTACACATTACAGTGGTAAGATTAGTTCCTTAATGTATCTTACATCCAGCAGACCAGACCTCGTATTTGCAGTGTGCATGTGTGTCCAGTATCAGTCAAAGCCTACCGAAAAGCACTTACATGCAGTTAAACGAATCTTTCGATTCCTGAAAGGAACCATTGATATGGGTCTTTGATGTGTTGTTGTGTAGGTGTTATTTAAGTATCAAGTTTTACTATTTATTTTATGCCGACTATACCTAAAAACAACACTTTAACAGGAAGTGTACCCGGTCAATTGTAGTTTCGTTGGTAAGTAGGGTGTCGATCACTAAGAGGCACTGCTATCTACAGTACAAGCAAAATATATTCTTTAATCTGGAGTGTATGTGCTCAAATCCTATGATAATCACAACTAACAGACAATGGGCTTAAATTCAAAAAGATTCCTCTGTACTATGATAACAAGAGTGCAATCACTTTATGCTACAACAATGTTAAACACTTAAGATCCAAGCATGTAGATGCGAGATACTACTTTATTAAGGAGCAAGTGGAGAATGGAGTAGTGGAACTCTTCTTTTTCAGAACCGAATATCAACTTACAGACATCGTCACAAAAGCTTTGCCATGAGAAAGATTCAACTTCTTGGTCGAAAAGTTAGGTATGAAAAGCATGTCTCCTGAAATGTTAAAGAGTCTGGCAGAGGAAGAGGACGAGTAATGGTTATAACTCGTGGTATATCCTGTGTATCATATGTATATAAGAAAATATAAAAACTCAAAAAGATTTTTCATTTTATATAAATTTTTTCAAAAAGAAAATATAAAAATATAAAAATATAAAACCAGAAAAGAAAATAGAAAATTAAAAAATCAGAAAATATAAAAAATAGGTTTTTCATGACATGTCTTCTGAAAATCAAAAACATTTACGGCCTTAAAAATGTCATTCAATAATGATATGAGGCTGTAAATGAAGTTCGAGCATAAGTTCAAAATGTTTTTAAAACATGTCATACGGCTTGCTATTATTTCGATAGCAACCCGATCTTCAATTTCAAGGCAAGTATTTCGTCAAAAAGAAAACTCGACGCTCTGCAATGGCAATTAATTTTTTTCTCGAGTTATGATTTTACTTTATATACTTTATAAAGCATGTGTTTTACTTGCAACACAACCCGTGCTTCCTATATACAATAAATGTACGTGTCAGTGCATTTATTTGTCAAAATAAGAGAAATCTTATTTTTTAAGGTGTTGATTTTAAAATGACTTTAATCATCTCAAAGTTTCATCAGAAAATGATTTTCAAAGGCATTTGACCACTCAAACAATGTCTACAGCTCTTTAAATAGAAAAACGGAACATTATTTAAGGGGGAGAAAATATCAAACTATCTTCTTCAAAAATCATCATCTGATAAAAGGAAAAGGTTTTAAATAATAACGAATTAATATTTAAAGGAGAGTTAATTAAATTTAACTCATTTGTGCTTTATATGTTATGTGTTTATGCCTTTAGGGTCTTGATAGCAAATCTTAAGGCTTAGGTTAGTTCAATAAAACACTTAGGGAATAAAAGTGACAAAAAGCTAACTTGCATTTGCCTTAGAAGAGTTATCTAAAGAAGTTGCAAGGGATAAGAAAGATGGGGGTGAAATTGTCAAAACTCAAAGTTTTTCAAATAACCCCTCCCACCCCCGTTTGTACGTCATTCTCAAACGAAACACACCAAAATTTTCTTTTTTCCTCTCTTTGAAATCGGCTAAACCCAAGATTCGATAAATTGTGTCTTTTCAATCCTAAGGGAAACTAGAAAAAGTGTTTAATATACCTCAACAAACCTAATCAAAACAATTGGCTTAAATCCCATGCATTATCACAAAACCCTAATTATTATTTAGGGTTCTTCATAATTTAAGTGTAGTTTGTTGTTTAAATTGATTGGGTTTTGATCTCTAAAGAGTAAAAGAACACTCGACCAAAATAGTTTTTAATGGGGTTAACACATGAAAGTGTTCTGGATGATTTATGGTTCGAAAAATTTGGGATAAAAGTCTAGGATGTTTTATTGTTCTTAGGTTTATGTTTAGAAGTGTTATAATGTCTCTTTGTGAGTGTTTGAGTGTGCTAAAACATAATAAAACACCTAAATTTGATTATCAAGGGTTTAAGTGTTCGTATGGGTCGAACATAAAGCAAAATGTTTGAGATTTTTATGGTAAATTTCCTGCTATAAAAATGATCCTTTTATTTTTTTTGGTTGCTATGTTCCTGTAGATTGATTTAGATGATCAAAAGAATTAAGATTGTGTTTTCCTCAAAATCAGGCTTAGGCGAAGTAAACAACTTGTTCAAACTAGACAATTTATAACCCTTTTTTGTACTAGGCGAAGTCAATACACCCATATCACTAGGCGAATTATACCAAGACAAGTGAAATGGGCGAACCATACTTTTGAACTGGGCAAACTATATCACTTTTGAACTGGGCGAATTATACCATTACCTTAGGCGAATTATACGTGATTTACACTAGGTAAATTATACATTATAACTGGGCGAATTATACGTGATTTACACTAGGTGAATTATACACTATAACTAGGAGAACTATACACACACCTTATAACTAGGCGAATTATACATGAAAATTCAATCTAAGTGATTTATTCCTTTAAATTTTCACTAAGTAATTTATTTAGGGTAAATTTTTTCTTAGCAATGAATCTAGTTGCTTAGGTGTCTATAGTTGACCAATAGTTAGTGTGTTATCATTCCATGTTGACTTTCTGATCATTGTTTATCGTTCCATGTTATAATTATATGCCTGATAAATTATGCCTGATCCCTAGTTTAAATTCACTTCTTGCATCTAAAATCAATATTCATGAACCAAATTGTCATCCAGTAATATATATCTGTTTGTATATAAACTGTATTTGACAAATCTTAGCAGAACCATGACTACTACTGCTGCTCAACAAGTTACTCTTGACAATGCCTTAGTACCACCCGAGAAACAAGTCAAGATTGGCAAATGCAACATGAGAATCAATCCTATAAAGACTCAAAAGGAACCCACATATCAAGTTGTCTTGGATGCTCTTGTACTCACTACTTGCTATCCACCTTCCTTATCACAGTAGATGTCCCAGAAATATACATGCATCAGTTTTGGTTCACCATCGACAAGAAAGACTCAACTTCTTATCGGTTCAAGATTAATAAGAAAAGGAATAGAATTGATATGGAAGTGTTCAGAGAAATCCTCCAGATTTGTCTTAGGCTTCCAAATCAAGAGTTTGATGTACTTCCTTTAGATGAAGAAATTGTCTCCTTCATCAAAGAACTTGGGCACAAAGGAGACATTAAATCTATCATTGAAGTGGTTGTTGATCAGATGTACCAACCATGGAGAACCTTTGCTTCAATCATCAACAAATGTCTATCTAGGAAATCACAGGTCTTGACAAGATGAGACTTTCAAGAGCTCAAATTCTATGGGGGATGTTCTATAAAAGGAATGTTGACTTTGTTGAACTACACTGGGAAGACTTCACATTCTAAATAGAAAACAGAGACACCAAGAAGCAGGAGAAAATGTACTATCCCATATTCACAAAGGCTATCATTCATCACTTCATTTCCAAAAATAAGTCAATTTCTATGAGGAACATAATGTTTATGCATACTGCCTAGGATGATAGCATTTTGGGTCCCATGAGATTTGTCTCCAAAGCTGATGACTATCAAGTGTATAGAGTACTAATTCCTGAAGTAATGACTAATCAGAAGATGCAAGCCTCTCCGAACTACAAGACTTATCTAGCATTAGCTACTGGAGCTGCAACTCCCAAGAAAGCACTAAAATTTACGAAACCTGCTTCTCCTTCAAAGAAGAAAACTCTTGCCATTGTAGAAGAGCCTGAACTTGCTAAGAAAGTTGTACCTTCCAAGAAGCCTTCAAGAAAACAGTCTACTGGTGTACAAATCCTAAACACTCCTGGTGTGTCTGTGTCAAAAAAGAAGGCATCAGCAACAACTGATAAAAGAAAAGGAATTAATTTGTTGTCTGAAGCTGCCTTACTTGAGGAGGCTCGAGTGAAGAAAGTTCTTAAGAGAAGCCAACGAGAAACAACTATCCATCAAGCATGTGGCTCAGGTGATGGAGTTGGTTTTCAACTAGAGGTTCCTGATGAGCCAAAAGGCAAGTCTGTTAGGAATTATTATAAACAGACTTAAGTCTGGTAGTTATAGAGTTAAGTGTCTGGTAAAAGCATAAGTTAAGTCCTATCCAGTACTAAGTTAAGTCTGGCAGTACTATAGTTAGCATATGGACTCATATTAGTTAAGATCTGTTTATGTAACAGAATATTATCTAGAGATATCTTAGGAAATGATATGCATTATCATTCACACGTTAAGGAAAGGATATACTTTAACCTTTCCACACGTTTTATTAAAGCCGCATTAGGGTTTCCTTGTGTATAAAAGGAACCCTACGCATAATGTTTAGAAAGAGATTGAAATTGTCTTCAATGAAATTAATAGCAAATTTAGCAAAGTGACAATTGTGTTTTCTTTCCTTTAGTGCTTGTGTTTAAGATCCCCTAGCAGACATAATATTCATATTCAAAGGCTCTTCATATAGTTGATTTTGATTTATTCAAGTAGCTATTGACCTACAAAATTGCTAAACAATCCAAAACTTTGGGACCTACAAGTGGTAATCAGAGCCCTAGAGGGACTCGAGTAAAAGAATCATAAAACCCAAACAATCACTTTCAATCTAGAACAATGTCTCAACCAACTAATGGCTGCTAATGATGTTTTCTCTCAACATCTTAGTGATGATGAAGCATCATACCATGAAGATGCATCAGACAATGGTACTGCAACCAATAACCAAAACAACAACAACAACAACTCATTCCTACAACAACCACTATCTCAAATATCAAACTTCCAATTCTGAAGAAGGAGGAGTGTGATATATGGGCCATGGAGATGGAGCATTACCTTGAATATATTGACAATGATGTTTGGAAGGTAATTCAGAATGGAAATTCTAAGAAAAGAATCTCAACTGGAAAAGATGGTGTAGTTAGAGTACTTCCACCAGTATCTGCTATAGAAATTCATGTTATTGAAAAGGAAAGGAAGGCAAGAACCATGTTACTTATGGCCATTCCCAAGGAACATCTGAGAAGATTTCATGAAATAGATGATGCAAAAGAAATTTGGGAAGCCATAAGGACTAGGTTTGGTGGTAATGTAAATTCAAAGAAGATCCAGAAAGCCGTTTTAAAACAACAGTTTGAAGCATTTACTATATCAAGTTCAGAAGGGTTAGAAAAGGGATATGACAGATTCCAACAACTACTCTCACAGTTGGAAGCTCATGGTGCTGAAGTATCTACTGAGGATGCAAATCACAAGTTTCTCAGATCTTTGCCCCCAGCTTGGTCAAATCTGGCAATAACTATGAGAACCAAACCAGATGTTGACACTTTATCCATTGATGACTTGTATAATAACCTTAGGGTTTTTGAGCAGGAACTCACAAGTACCTCAAAATCATCTGCAAGTGCTCAAAATGTTGCTTTTGTTTCACACAGCAAGAGCAGCACTAACAAGGTTAAGTCTGGTCATACTGGTGCCTACAGTACTTATACTCCTTCTACTTCTTCAAACAATATTCCAGAAAGAGAAGTTCCTGCTGGTTTTGCTAATGAAGTTATTTATTCACTCTTTGCCAAACAATCAAAAGATTTGGACTTGCTTCATGAAGACCTAGAACAGATTGATGATATGGATATTGAAGAGATGGACATAAACTGGCAGATAACAATGATTGCTATTCGAATGAAGAAGTTCTACAAGAAGACTAGAAGGAGAGTCCGGATTGATGGAAACAAACCTGTTGGTTTTGACAAAAAGAAGCTTGAATGTTTCAAATGTCACAACACTGGTCATTTTGCTAGGGAATGCCCATCCAAGGGGACAAATGATGGAAAGAAGAGAGACTCTTTTTATCAAGATCAAGGAGCTGGAAAGAAAGAGCAGAATCAGAACTGTTTGCTGACTATGGATGATGGTGTTGTCAATTGGGGAGAACATACAGAAGAAGAAGTAGAGACAAATCATGCACTCATGGCAATCAGCTTAAATAATGAGGTATCATTATGTTCTAAAACTTGCATTGATTCATATAATATACTTAAAACACTGTGTGATGAACAAACAAATCAGTTAGGAGAACAAGAAGTAAAAATACTTACCTATGATCAAGCTGTTAAGAAATTAGAAGCTCAAGTTGTTACTTTTCAAAAGCAGCAATTATCTTTAAATGAACAGCTTACATTTCGGGCAAATGAATTATATGAAAAAGATAAAAAGCTTAAAAAATATAGGAGAATATGAATTAAAGCTGTAAAAGAAAAGGAACAATTGTAGAAAACAGTAGATTCATAGAAGGATTCTTCTAAAAACCTTTGGAAATTAGTTGATTCTGGTATGAGTTCAACTAGTAAAGTAGGCTTAGGGTATGAAATAAAATCAAACGATGAAGTTTTAAGCTATGAGGAAGAAATGAATCGTACAGTGTTTAATTGTACAGAAGAAGACTTTATTGACAAACCTTTGTGCAGTAGATTTTCAAAGACTAATAGTAACAAAGGAGTTCCACATCATTTAACTGGGGACTATACTCCTAAACCACAACAGGAAATTGATGAATCTTTGTATGTTTATGGTAAAAAGGGACCTCAAAAGCCTGAAACTAGTGTCTCAGATGACACATTCAGTGAGAATTCTGTTACAACTAATGAAAAAGTCGTGTCTGAATGAAAACCAAAAGAAGTTGAACCTAGTTGTGTAACACACGTAAAAACTCCTAGGCAACCAATAAAAAATCAGGGGACAACTAAAGTTAACGGAAATAATTGGAATGAAATGATGGAAAGAGAACTAGGGGAAGGTTACTCTTTCATTAAGAAAAAGTGTTTGTTTATGGCAGCCTAAGTCATTTGATCAGAAATTGTGACTTTTATGAAAAGAAAATGGCAAGAGAGGTTGAGCTTAAGAATCAAAAGGTTTTTAATACTGGTAATGGGGTGGCCAAACCAGTATGGAATAATGCAAACAGGGTTAATCATGCTAATCACTTTGTACCTAGACCAGTACAACTCATTGCTGTTAGGCAAAATGTTAATTCTGTTAGACCTAATGTTAATACTGGTAGGGCAAATGTTAATTCTGTTAGGCAAAATGTTAATTCTGTCAGGTCTAATGTTAATACTGGTAGTTTTAATATTAATATTGAGTGTGATCCATCTCAATCGAGATTAGAATGATGGTGAAAAATTTGTGGAGTTCATTTACGTTATTATTTTTAATAATGCGGGCAAGGAAATGATGTTCTGATAAATTGAGCGTTTGCAAGTTTAAGTTGTGTAAGTATCAATATACTATACGTATTTAGTGTTAGTAATCTAAGAATATGTTTATAGCGTTAAGTGTTAGATTAAAAAAATGTTAAAATTTTATTTTTAGAAAGATTTAGGTTAGAAATAAAAAGTTATTATTAGAAAGGTAGTAAACTGTGTTTTATTAAAAATGTATAGTCAAATAAATTAAGGTTATTTATAAAAACTTAAGTATTTTTAATTGTAAAGCTATAAAAAAAAAATAAATATATATATATATATATATATATATATATATATATATATATATATATATATATATATATATATTTTCGGCCGAGTAGGGTAAAAAGAAAAAGGAAAAAGAAAAGAAAAAGAAATAAAGTCCTAATCCTAATCTAAAATATTAGACTCATAACTAAAAAACACTAACTAGAAGGCCTATATAATAATTCATGATCCTTTCCCACCCCACACAGAGTCCCTATTTCGAACCGCATAAGGAGAAGGAAGATAGAAGGCATAAAAAAGAATTAGGTTCACTTTAAGTACATTATCCGATCTTTTTAATTATATTTGATTTAATTCTAGTAACTTAGTTATGATGGATTAGGGTTTAATTTAAGTTTTATAAATTAGGGTTTGTAATATCCAAAATTTTTAATAATAAAAAAATGTTATATGAAAATCTTTAAGATTAAAATAGAGCCGAACGCTTAGCAATACATGACTGTATCATGCGTTAGGAGCCTGTAGATCATCTCGAATTAGATGTTAATTCACTGCCAAAAGTTAGGCAAGTTTGTAACGAGCATAACTCGGACATAAAAGATCAAATAAATAATTTACAAACAATACCGTAGCTAACCTCAGAGAGTCTACTTTCTAGAAAAGTTGGCCTCATAAGTTTTTATGGTCGGGAAGTGGGTCAAATGGTCATTACAAAATCAGTGTGTAAAACAGTGAACGAATTTCGTTTGTTTTATATTTCTAAAAATAATTAGACATTGAGTTATAGAGGCTCTAATCAACGGGAATTCTTTCATATAGTTGTTTGTTCTCTTCCTTGAATTTTTCTAAGGTCAAAGTGAGGTCTAAGTTGGGTATTAATGCCATACTTTTAAGAAGTCAGATTCTAGAACGAATTTTTAAACACTTTGGATTACTCAATTTCCTAAGTGGGTATATAAAAGGTAGTGACTTTAAGAGAAATATGAGAGGTTCAAGGACCATATATGTAGCTTGATGAATTTTGGTTTGAAAGCATGGGAGTGTTTTAAGTAGTGCTTTTAGGGCGCAAGTAAGAGTAAAATTCTGCTTAAAAACCCGCGAAAGTTTAAGGAGTACATTTAAGTATAAATGACATATGTAAGAATGAGTAGAAGGTCCTTAAATGATGAAAGGACTATGATAATTAACCTAGTTATCCATCATAGTTGAGGTTTACATCATATTGGTTTGAATGCCTAATTAAAGAGCTAATAATGTTTTTAAATGTGTTTAATTGTTTAGATTGTTCGTGAAATTTTGTGAAGTTTGGTTGGATCTTTTTGGAAGCTAAGCATCAGGTGAGTTTCATAGTCCCACTTTTAAATGTTTTTACATTGGGATGGAAATGATGCTAAATGTTTTGAATTGCTGTGATTATGTGTTTTGCTTTCATGTGGACATTATGTGATTGCTATATGACTTATTGTTGCATGTTGAATGTGGTTTACTTGCATGTTCTATATTGACATGTCAAGTGTTATTGATTTGGGATCGGGGAGTACGCCTACTCAATAATAGTGAATTAGGATCGGAGGGGAGTCCAGGCCTAAGTATAAGCTCCAGCTGGTAGACTTTTAGGTGCGTAAGTGACATATGGGATCGGGGGTAACGTTCCTACCTAGTTGTTGATATGGGATCGGGGGTAACGTTCCTACCCAGTTGTTGAAATGGATCGGGGGTAACGTTCCTACCTAATATGTGGTTGCATGTTAGCATAAGTTCATAATTTGCATAATTGTCCTATATTGTTTTGATAATCGCAGTAATTGGTTTTGAAAGTTTATTAATGTGAGTCTTAAACCTATGACTCTCACCAACCGTTGTGTTGACGTTTTAAGCATCATTTTCAGGTGAGCATGATGGAAATAAGATTGAAAGAAGTGGCTAGTAAGAGACCATAGGATGTCATGAAGATTTCTGTTTTTATTGTCTTGAATTTTGCATTGTTTGAATTTGGATAATTATTGCATGTCTTTCTATTAGCGAGAACTTTCATTTCAACGGTAAAGACGCCTTTTGGATTTTTGGTTAGGTTTTGGGTATTGTTATGACACTATGTGTCTTTGCTTTACTTTAGCTTTCATTTTAGTATTCTCTATAGAGACACCATGTGTTGTAATGATATCCATTCTTGTTTACGCCTCGCGTTTCCGCCTTGGCGGGGTGTGACAGATTGGTATCAGAGCTGATGGTTATAGAGAACTAGGTGGTTGAGCCTAGACTATAGCTTAAGGGTCCCTCATATAGATGCATTTAGGGCTTATGTGTAAGTATATACTAATTATGCTTATTTTCCCAAAGTTTCATAAAGTATATTATACTATATACTATATATATATAAGTTGAAGTTTTTCTTTGATATTTTGAGATCTGTGTCCTGATATAGTCTATGTTTTGTGATCTATTATAGTATGTCTCCTCCTATTCGTAGAAAGTATCATGATTCAGTTGCTTTCGCAACTGGGTGTAAGAAGATTAAGAAATGCAGGCGGGGTAACCGCAAGATCCGAATTCCTATTGCTATGTGGCCGTGTAGAGTCGAAGAGAAGATGACCCTGAAGGAAGTTGATGGACAAGCGGTTGAGGAAATTGAAACAAAGATAATTGCCAAGGATGGCACTATCACCAGAGTTCCTGGAAAATTTCAAGGTTACGAAACGTCTGAAGAAGAGCCGTTGGAACAACCTAGAAGACATGACCTGTATGGATTTGTAGATCACCCACAACTTCAACAAGGAAATTTGATGAATGAGTTTGCACCACATTGGCTACCCCAGTCAAAGGATAACATGAATGGATGGTTATTAGAGGACGAGGATGAAGTGGACTCAGACCTTGAGTCCACCGCAAGTAGTAAACCTGTGTGGGAGAAGACAACTGAAGATGATCATGACCGCGCGTCTCGTAACTGCCCATGGTGTTCTAAGTGATTGATGTGTTTTTTTTAGCTTGTTTTTCTTTCTTTCGACGTTTGGAGCCATGTTAGGAATGTTATTTTCAATGCTTGAATTCTGAGTATTAATAATAAAAGTGATTATTAGGATTATTCCTTGTGTTATTTGCTGGTTTCAATTTTTTTAAGGTGCTATATGGTGTGTTATATTGTGAAGTGTCTTCATAGGAGGGAGTACAACTATGAAAGGGGGCATCTATAATTATGGTGGCCAACATAATTATACATGCGCCACGACACATGTGGACTTGCAAGTATGATT
>BQNB010195674.1:0-11349 GCA_026074375.1 Tanacetum coccineum | reverse complement strand
ATGCATATTAATTTTTGTAATTTTACCATAATGCCATGTCATAATGCCATGTCATCAAGCAAGCCATGTCATCACAGTTTTTTTTAATAAATTTTGGTATTTTATAAAATTTGCCATTTACAAGATTTAAACCTGATTCTTTTGTGATATTAACAAATCACATAACCACTAGACTAGTTGCTTTTTTGGTTTATATCTTGCGACTTAAAATATATAAGCTCATGCAAAAAATAAATACAAAAACAATTACTTCTAATCTACTAATTTAAAAATCCCGTTTATTGGAATTGATTTGTATAGGATACGTATCACATTCAGCTTCTAAATAACAAACCCTAAATCTCATATTAATACAAATACATTCTCATAATGATAAACCCTAATGATAAACTTATTTCAATTCTTGATACAGATACATTAGGGTTTATCATTAGCGTTTATCTTTCAATTATAGTTGATTTTGTTTAGTTTCTTGAGAATATAATTTGTGTTTTACTGATTTGTGGTTGTAGATGTCAAGATGTCAGCAATATGATATTCATTATTTGGTGCTTCATCAAAAGCCTGGCAAGGCAAGAGTTGTGGTTCATGAACTAGGTTTATTCAGAGATTATTCATTGCGATAACCACTGATGACACACCCATTACTATCTAATCAGGTATGTTTAGTTTCCAATAAGTGGCTTTATTTTGATTATAAATGTGTAATTTATTTTTGATTAATTTATGTATGCCATTAGAGTCACCACCCGAAGAAGACGCTACAACTATTCCCTACACCTCACAGAAAAGAAATTTATATGGTGATTTAAGGCTAGAAGTTAAAATCAAAACAAGTGGACCAACCTTGCTTATCCAAAAATTAACCCTCATTTGAAGAGTTTCTATAGTCAACCCGATAGCAGCTGCAAGACTCTTAGACGTCCAACTGAAAGTAAAACACTTGACATCTAGATGTATTTTTAAGGGATTATGCAATGCCAATGTAAAAAAAGTCAAAAGAATCCATTGTAAACATGCCACCAACTTTACTGTTTTTTGTTGCAGCATTGAAATATCTTGGTTTTCAAGTGTGTGTTCGCTCTTTATATGTTATCGAATGTGTCATATTTAATTATCTTAATATCTTATTGGTGAATGATTTTTGTCTTTGCCTGTAACTTGAAAAGCAGATAGTTATAGTCAAAGTGTTTGGCTATTATCAGAAGCAAAAGCAAGAGCTTGCAAGAGAGCAAAAGTTGAGGCCACGTCAAGTTGAAGTTCTGTTCCAAAACAAAAGAGCGAGGTATATGATTATAATATAAAATATAAATTCGACTACATATATTTGGTCCCCTTTAATTTAATAAACCTATAGGTGTATAGATTTTGATCATATCTATTATCGTCTATATCGAAAAGAAATTAATTAAACTTTGATATTTATAGAACAAAGCAAAAAAACTTGATTGATCCATTTGAATTATATGAAAGTCCACTTACACTAAGTCTATTTCTTTGATAATTTTTCATGTAAATTAAAACTATAAGGGTCAGTACCAAAAGGCTATAGAAGAGGTCCAAATTGCCGAAGGGTTTGATGATGAAGGAAAAGGAATGGAAGGATCAAGAGTTACGGCTTTGGCTCAGAAAGCGAGATCCGAGAGGGTTGGTCCTGGTGGAACTGTTTATAACACCCCATGTTTTAGGGTCATTTACGACGTCAATAAATTCACTATGTATTTTTAGTATTGTACGCGTTTGCTTTTAAATCGTAATCGTTAAGTTAAATCGCGTAAGCTAAAAATTTTCGTTCAGTGTAAACGGGCATCAAACAATTAAATGTTTACATCAAGCAAGTGTTAAGTAATTATTTAGAGGATAATTATTAAATTTGTTCGTTTTATTTTTATTGGTTGCGTAAATTGTTTATGTTTCGCGATAAAAATACGTTTAGGCATTCCAAAACCACCAAAACTTTTCTACGCTTCAACAAATACCCACAATTATACCCAATACCCAAAATTTACAAAATAACATCACCTATAAGCACACATGGCCGGATATAGATAGAGAGTTACAAAGAAATATCTAATTTCCAAGTCTTCCTTGATTTCATGGGATATTCTCTACTTTTAGGAACATGTAGATATTTACTTGCAAGACTTACATGTACACTTGACCAAGGCTTCCATACTATGACCATACTTTCCCTAGAAATCCTCTACATGTCCCTTGACTAAGTCCTAAGTATATAATGCCTTAGCTAAGATAAAACACACACTTCTCTCATTTCTAAGGTGTAAACAACAACAAAACTCTTTCATTTCCCTACCCCATAGCCACGGCTCAAACCAAATACATACCAAATCCATACAAAATTTTAATTGTAACATTTACACACATTCCTACATGATATCTAAGATAACCTAAGGTGATTAGAAGGTTTGCTTTAAGGTTTACAAGGGTTAATTAAGCAAGAAGCAAGATTAGGGTTTCATTGGTTTTTAGGGTTTTCAAGTCTTGCAAGTTAGGGTTTTGTTGCTAAATAAGGGTTTAGATTTTTTTGTTCATCACCACACATCATATTAAGGTCATCTAAAACTCTTTATGTCTTTACATTTATCATTTTATGTATATGTAGCAAAATCACCATTTAGGATACATTTGAACATGTAAAATGGATTTTTACTTGTGATCATTGTTTTGTGAACTTTTACATATATTATATGGTTGATAATATCATGTTATAATGGGATTATAACTATTGTATAATGTTGGTTTAAGTATAAAAAGTATATGGATAAACTAGTTAACTAAAAGTTACTTAATGAGTTTATGATTTTATAAGTGTTGTTAAGGACTTGATTCTTGGACATTTTTGGACAATGATAGACTTAAGGACCCTAGGAATGTAATACATGTGATATATAGTGTTGTAAAGGATTTGTAACAAAGTGGCTAAACAAGAAAGTTATAAAATCAAGCCTAAACATGTTTTTATGAAAAATATCAAAACATTCTGTTTGAATTCGAAAATAAAAGTATTTATTTTATATTTTTATAAAATACTACGTCTCATGACGATTCCAAAAATGTAAGAAACTTGAAAAACGGATTAATAACGAAGAAGATACGTAGTTTACAAGTTATACGTTAATTAAACGCGTTATAAAAGAAATTTTATAAAAACAAGTTATAAAATACATCTGATATATAAATTTTATTATTTTACTCAGATCACACATATTGTTAGGATTCCAAAACAATAAGAATCGTAATTTTCGATCAATAACGAAGGAGTTATAAATTACGCGAGTTTATATACTTAAATGTATAAAAATACTTTTATAAAACTATTTTTATAAAAGTTACTGTTCAACTCAGACATGAACATTTTAAAAACACCATTAATATGATAGAACTTTTAATAACAAATACGTGCTCGAAAGAATCGCTAAAAACGGAGCTATAACGAATAAAATACGACATTTACGGGTTTTACGATACCTAAATCTATAAAAATAATTTTATAAACTGTCATGAACAGTAAAAGCACTGTTCATCAGTAGATCAAAAATATGAAAATGTAATATTTTGATAACTCGACTTAATACGAAAGCGTGAACATAATAAACGTAAGAAACGGGCTTAAAACGAAGAAATTGCGTCGTTTTTGCTATTGAGATATTTATAAACGTTTTAACTTTATAAATATGATTTCACAAACACGATCAGATGGTGATGTAGCTATATAGAATTATATATGGCATTATATATAGAATTATATATGGCATTAGTTATTCAATGTGCTTAGTACTTATACGACCTACGTTTAATTAGGTTGCATTCTGTCATTTCCGTGACGCATTTTCTGTTGTATTTGGATTATCATTAATTCAATGTGAGTTCATAGCCCCACGTTTTACATTTTAATGATTTACATGTTTTGGGGTGAGAAACATATGCATGTTTTACAATTGGACGCAAGTGGACATTTCACATTTACGATTACGTGTTTGCCTAAGTAGCGATAACCCTCTGAGCCCATTATCATGAACTATCAATTACTGTTGTGAGCGCGAATGTTATAAATAGATCTATTTGGGATTGACATCCCCGTTCGGGTGAGTCATGCTCACTGTGCCGGTTTGCCGGACAACGAACGTATACCATGTCGGACATAGGATGTTGCGGGTTAGAACATCATCACGGGCAATGTTGGCAATTTATATTGCATTTCATACATGTCGAGCTTCAGTGTCATGAGCTTAGGAAAACGTAATTACATTTTATGATGTTTGCATCTGTTGCATTATCATGGGGAAATCTTGCGGTCCTACATTATACATTTTATAAACCTATGAATTCACTCAACAATATGTTGACGTTTTAAGCAATGTTTTTCAGGGGATCAATAAGGCACGAGGTGCAAGGGATACATTGGTGGTTTTGATTTGGATATCATGCATTAAAGATTTTGTCGCATTACATTTTGTATATCTGTTATGGGCTAGAAATCTTTGTATTTTGAACAAGTAAACAAGTGAAGCTTCGGGCTTTTGTAACAAACAATTTGTTAAATCCAATGTATCAGTTTTAAACGGCTTTTAATGGTCGTTCTTATATATATCTTATGTTATTGATCTATAAAGTACCACCCCCAACCCATATTCCGTTGCGACCTAATTTGGGGGTGTTACACTGTTGGTGCTGGTGCAAGTTCTTATGCACCT
This sequence comes from Tanacetum coccineum, assembly GCA_026074375.1. Lineage (NCBI taxonomy): Eukaryota > Viridiplantae > Streptophyta > Magnoliopsida > Asterales > Asteraceae > Tanacetum > Tanacetum coccineum. The sequence goes on along the minus strand of BQNB010195674.1, from coordinate 6,634 downwards.
TCTGAAAAGAGTCTGATGGATACTGATGCTTGTGATTATCATTTTATGTGACGTTTGGACCCTAACAGGTTTCTTTTAATAACCATGAACTGATGTCAAAGCGTGTGACATTGAATCAGCAATCGGCTACAACAAATGAGAATGTAAAGAGAATTAAGGTATGCTAAACGATTACAGCTCTGTTTTAATAGTTGTGTTATGAATCAAATGCAGAATGGTCAGTTTGATATGAATTGTCTTTTTCATGTTGATCCTGATCAGAAGTTGATAAACAAGATGGGAATGATGGGAGAACACGAAAGACAAACGCAAGGGCCTTCTCTGGCTAACCAATCTGTCAAGATATCTATTAGAGTAGAAGCGAAAATTGAAGCTCCACAAAGAGGATTTGTTTTGCCTGATCTAAACATTATACCGAACAAGGAAGATCTGATGTCAATGAGCTGAGAGCGAGAAAAGGTTTCCGAAAGATTACTCATCTTTCATGATCATGATATGATGTTGGTATATTATATATGTTAATGAATATACTTATTCGCAAGGGTAAGTGATGCAGCAACAGTTAAGAAGGTTATTTAGTGCAGTTTAGTATAGAGTAGATATATTCAGATGAAGAAGAATGTAAAGATTTTTGATAAGTTTTTAAAGGTCTTGATTTTACATTCATCAAATTTATTGAATTTTATTGACTTTTAGAGAATCAAAAGCGGTAAGAGAATACCGTATGGAGAGAGAGAGAAGATTCATGAAGAGAGGCGCAGAGAGAGAGAAAGGGAGAGAAGGTTGGAGGCCAAAGATGTAACTATGGGGAAGAAGAGTAAGATCACTAGAGACCGAGATCGTAAAGAGTAAGTTGCACTCGGTATGGCGTCTTCTGGTACATCATGTAGTGGTGAAGTCATGTATGATCAACGCTTATTAATTCAAGAAAAGGGAATGGATTCTGGTTTTGCAACAGATGACCAGTACAATGCCTATGATAATGCCATATCATAACTCTCAATTGCATCAGTTTGTGCACTACAAAATGAGTTTGTAATTCTCAATTCCAGCCTCTCAAGTTAAACATTGGTTTACTAGCTACAACAAATATGATCCTTGCTCATCTTATGGTCTCGCTGAAATATGATATATGATTTATGTTTGTTTAATGTAGTGGGAAAACTACCAGCAGCTCAAGCTAACCCGGATGTCGTGCATGCTTATAGAAGAGAGGATAGAAACCCAATATAGAAGATTCTATTAGATTACATTAGCCTTTGTTCTTGATCAAAGGTTAAAGCATGCGTTGTGACTACTGAAAATGACCAAGTTCGTAAAGGAATTGTGGATTTACTTAACGAATATGGAGTTATGGGAGCTGTGCCAGAAAAGTAAGTGTTCTTTAAATATTTGTCATTTAAATATAGATTCTTGACTCTCAAGACATATTAATAATTAAGAACACTCATAATAGTTATATTCGTATACAGTTGGATGACAGTAAAGAAAGGCTCGAGCAAATCAAGTTATGCAGCCAAAAATGCTCCTCCATCTTGTCATATTTGGTTTGTCAACAATAGTCAACTTCTTTACACTAGAGAGCCTGCTGAGGACTATGATTCTCTACCACCATTAATCCCTCAAGCATCCAATGCATTAAGGTCTCAGTCACTGCTAACACTCAAAGAGAACTACAACAAATTAAAATTTGATCCAGCTCCATCATAGATTTTATTGCTGGAAGTACAAGTATGACAAGGAGTACTAAATAGTTTCATGGAGAGGGTTTACACAATAATTTACAATCGAACGCTTATTCATATTCTGGATATTCATCATCTACTGAACTTGATTCGAGAATGGAAGAAGAAAGCTTATCCAAACAACTTGAAGAGGTTAACATAGAAGCCGAAGCATCCAGGAATCTGGCATTTCAAGAGCTTTTAAAGCAAAAAAGGCTAGAAGCTCTAGCTATAGAAGCTAATACAGAAACAAGGTAGAGTTTCATATATACAAGTTGACTTCCAAGGTCAAACAAACTACGTTTCAACTTCAAATGTGAAACATAATACTTTTTGTAAACTTTACAAAAAAAAAATTCCAAATCGTGAACTTCACAAATACACAATGGGAATTTGTTGAATTAGTTTATTGCATGCCCAAGATGTTGAATATCAAATGTGATTGATTTGACTTTAAAAAATCACTTGTTTGACTTTCTTAAGTGCAGGTTTATGAATCAGCTCATGCTCAAGAAGTCGAAGAAAAGCAGCTGAAGATACACTAAATACTGCAATAGTAGAGCATAAGCAGCTCATGTAACAAAAAGAATTAGCATCAAAAGAACTTCATAAGTCAATGAGAAACATGGTCGTCTTAGAGAATCAAGTACAAGAAGCAAACCGTAGACACGAAGAATCTTCTGTAGAACTAAAACTCATTGAAGCATCTGTTGCAACTCTAAAGATCGAACAACCAACAATTCAAAGACAATGATTTGAAACATCGAATTATGGATATTTTAAATCACGCAATCATTTTGAAGTCTCGCTCGCATATGTGACTGATGATCTCATATTCTCTTAATGTTTGTAGGAACTTAACGCGAGGCTTTTGGATTTTGGGTTAGCAAGAAAGGGTCAAGGAGTAAATAAGACACACGTTACAACAAGGGTTGTGGGAACAAGTGGTTATGCTACTCCTGAATATGTAGCCACATGTAAAACGGTATTGTTTAACTTTTCAGGTAAAATAGTTTGCAAATGATTCATTTTTTGTACTTTAATCCAACAGAATTAGATTACACAAATTCGATGGTTATTAATTACTAAGCATATGTCAATATTCTAGAAATAGATCTTTATTTGTTAGGTCTTCTGTTTTCCCATATATCACATCGTTAACCATGACATGCCGGTACATGGTTAGGAATATGGAAAAGAGACCGGCTCACTATACAGAGAATATTTAAACACATATATTTTGTTTGAGAACATAACCTGTTTTCGCTCTTTTATTTCATTATTTATGTATCTTCAATTTGAAAACAAGTGGTGCATCGTATGAACTTTCCAAAAAAAGGCACTAAGGTAATATCTAAATCTAGGTCTGTTACCAAGGCAAACTCAAGTCATTATTTATGCATCTTTGATTTATTTTAATGCGACTGATTGGATACCTTTTCACATGGTTCAACGTATGAACATTCCAAGAAAGAAGGTAAAGTAGGTACACTTGAAAGTCTTCTTTCCGGCTTGGGATTGCTTAGATACAGGGGATATTGGACCATGTTTCTTCTGGACATCCTAAATTAGAGATGGTTGTTTAAGAGTGAAGATGAAAAAAAGTTAGAAGTGCTTTGTTGTGACAAAGACGGTGAATATACAAACTCTAGAACAAGTGTCGTGTACAAAGAAATTTTATTTCGTATATGAATAATGACTATTGTTTTTAAACTTTTGATTGCTATGTTTATAGAAATTAAATGAAAACTTTCTTTTTATTTCAATTATTGTGTCTATGATATTTAACGTTATTGATTATGTTACTCTAAACAATATTTAGCAAAACAAAAAAATATAATAAATACTTAATGTCAACGCCGCGCCATGGGATGATGCTTAGCCACTAGAATATATATTAAATATTATATATATATATATATATATATATATATATATATATATATATATATAGGGGAGGGTTATTGTAGTGTAGTAGCTTAAAGTTGTTAAAATGGAAGTGTTCTTAAACATTGATATCTATTATTAACTATTTGATTTTTAAAAATAATAGTCGAGATACATGAAATTTAAATCTTGTTTACATAAAAATTGTTGTACAATCACAAAAAAAAACTCTGATACGCCATATCATTTTATAAGTGTTGATAACATAGTGGTTTAATCATTAATTGTTTGCTTCACAAAGATATTAATAAGTAATTACGATTTTTTTCGCAAATTGAATGATCACTCTTACAAGTACGTCACGAGAGATGTTTAATCAAATAAATGCTTAAAAAACTATTGATAAACACAAAATGATTCAAAGTAACTCTTGTATTACTTAAAAAATTCTATCGAACCTCATTGCTCGTTCAAAACGTCGCAAAAACTATGCCAAAAAACAAAAACTGCGCGGATACAGAATTCCGAACAAATCGTACACTCGGACCAACAAACCTAATTAAATAAAGTGTACACTTTTGTCTAATTTTTTATTGCTTCTCAGCTTGTATATAACTTTAAGCACCTTTCCACCATTTTAACTAGATTTATATTATATAAATATATATACATATTAATTATATAAATATATTTATATTATTTATATATATATATAAATACATATATATATATATATATATATATATATATATATATATATATTCTTTATTTTACCTATAGATTATATATATATACATATATATATAAATATTGTATAACTTATATATGTTTATTTATAGTATACATATCTATATATATAATATTGATATATAATTTATAAGTTAGGATCAAATGAGAAATTTTATTAAAATAGAAGGATAAGATAGTATCTATATCCGGCATATCCGAGATTGCACCGACTTAAAAATTAAATGCATCTCTATAATCTTCAGATGCATTATTAATGCATCATAAACGTTTTTCTAGCTTTTTTTAGAGCATAGGATGCATTTTATGATTTCTCTTCTTTTTTGTTCCTCTGCATGTCTCGAAATAATAAAATTCATTTGCCACAAATCTTCACATTCAAAAATTTTAACATTCGAACTCTCTAAATGGTGCATCTAAATGAATATGAGAAATGGAATATAAGCAGATCGTCGTTGCAATCTCATAGAATGTGTGGTTTTTAATGTCAATTTCTCCCACTTCATTTTTTTATTTTAATTCTCTATTAGATCCTTACTATATATATTTTATATATATATATATATATATATATATATATATATATATATATATATATATATATATATATATATATATATATATATATATTTATATATATATATAGATATATATATATATATATATATATATACTAGTTGCAGGGTATGACTTGTGATTATTGTTTTTATTTTTTTGTTTTGGTAATTATTGGTTTTTATGTTTTTTTGAATTAAGAAAGTCACTTGTCTTAGACTTATCATTATAAATAATGCTTATTAGTTACGTAGTCAACTTATTATGTATTTATTTTATCAGTATTGTCTGTATGCATATAAAGAATGTTAATTATGGTTATCAATCTTGTATATTTAAGTAACTTTTAATAAGTATAGTTAATGAATTATGAACATCGTAAAATGTTTATAGAGTGAATAAAGAATAAAAAAAATGAATGATAATTCGATAAGAGGGAATAAAAGTTAATAAATTATCCGTCATAACAAAGTTTATGCTTCTACAGTTATTCGACACTCGTGTTAATGGAAGAACCACCTATATTATTTAAAGCAAAAGAAGACATTAGAGGGGTTTCATTGAATCCTAAGGAGATTTATTATTATAATTTATTAGCAAAAGTAATTTATTTTCTATCGAATCAAGGTCAAGTTGTTCTAGTACATCAAAGACAATCATTACTTAAAATATCTAGTACATCAAAGACAAATTGTACGCAACTTGGCAAAGAAAGATGAATACGACTTCGAAAAAATAGTTTCAAATGGTTTTAAAACCCAAGACAATCATTACTTAAAATATCTAGCACATCAAAGACAAATTGTACGCATAATAATACATAATACGGTCTTATCTATACTACTATATAAAGCATTTATAATGTGGGACCCATTAAAAATTAAGATAAGGAGGTGCAATCTTGACCATCCATCTCATTTTTGGGAATCACATCAAATGACATGTGTCACATTTTGATTAAAAATCATCTTTATTTTCAAATTGAAATATCTTTTTATCAATTTAATTTTATTATGATCTAATTTCATCATATTTTTTAAAATTTTGTGCTCTTTAATTCAACATACATTTTGTTATATTTTATAATTTTTTTGTTTTTTACATTTTTAGTGGGTTTATTTTATGTTGATTTATATTTTTTACAACTTTAACCTTAATTAAATATAAACTTGATACGTTAAAACTATATACTTTCGGAGAGTGTGTTGTCTCTTTACATGCGAGAATGATGATGTTAATATGGTGTTGCGGGAAAGCTACGGGAAACCCAAACGAACACATACATTTAAAGTGTTGTGAAACGAAATTACTAAGCGGGTAGGAAATTGCGTAAAGAGTTGAGTTAGTAAATTTTTTATTACCGCCGCTATGCGCGGGTAACCAACTAGTTATATAAAAAGCATTTAAGTTGTGGGGTCCATAAAAAATTAAGATAAGGAGGTGCAATCTTGACCATCAATTTCATTTTAAAGGAATACATCATAGAGTGACATGTGTCACCTCTTAATTAAAAAATCACCCTTATTTTTAAATTGAAATATCTTTTTATCTATTAATTTTCTTTATGATATAATTTCACCATATTTTTTAAAATTTCGTTCTCTATAATTCAACATCCATTTTAATATATTTTTATAAATTATAGATTTTTACATTTTTGGTGGGTTTATTTTATTTTGATTTAAATTTTTTACAACTTTAACCTTAATTCATTTAAAGAG
>BQNB010195673.1:0-11349 GCA_026074375.1 Tanacetum coccineum | reverse complement strand
GTGAATTGGTGATGTTTTTGAGCCTGTTTAAGTGTTAAAACAAGTTAAGAACCAAAGCCTTTTAGCCTGCATTTGTTGTTTTAGTTATTGCCCAAATCTGTCAAAATTTCACCAAGTCTAGAAAATTTAAGATATAGCCTTTTTAATTGCTTTTTCTGGCTTATTCTTAATTTCAAAATGGTTTTTGATTGTTGATATATGTTCTTTGAGGTTTAAATTTCATCTATTTTGAGGTCTTATATCCATAAGGATCTGTTTGTTACCTTATTTTTAAGCTTAAAAAGTAGGTTTCGTAAAGTTGCAAAAAAAATTAAGTGTTGAAATTTGAGTGACAGCTTTTTCATAAGCATTTTTCTTGGCTTATCTGTGACAATCCGGGAGAATTAGGGCTTACATTCGTAAATTACGCGACTTTTACAAAGAACCGGCAAATTCTACGTAAGGCATCGACGTTTATATTTTCAAAAATGCCGTAGAAATAATTTTGTTGCATTCGTTTTATTTTGTGAGTATTCATAAACAAACGTCGACATTTAAAATTTTATTTGTCGTAAATAATTATTTCGTATTTTATTTCGAATGGAAATTTGAAATTTTATTATTTTTACAAACGTCGTCTTTGTTCCTTGTCTTGAGCCGAACTAATGTTTTAAAATGTACACATTTTATTAAATGTTAGAAATTAAAATAAAAGTGTAACGGAAAATAAAAATGGTCTCGGAAGTTTAATCCCGAGCCAAGATAGTTGATTTTTATTTAAGTAAAAAGTTCATGTGTCAAAAACTAATTTTTGAAAAGAGGGGAGGATTATTATTGTCAAAAGTCCAAACTAGTGCAAGATATATATAAGGAAGTTTACTTCCTCATTTCCTTCATTTTTATAAAATAAAACACACACTTTCTCTCTAGCTCCACCACCACCACCGGAAAACTTTTCCGGTCACCGGAAACCGCCACCGCCACCGTCGGCCGCCGGCCACCGCCACCGAAAACCGCCGCGGTCGCCAGAAAAAGTACATGCAATCCGAACAATTTATATTTTCCGAATCCCCTCGTTATTTCCTACGTTTTCCACTAAAAATATACGACATGCAATGGATAATAAAAATGGTGATCTAAAATAATATGGGTGAAGATCAAGCTTGAAGTGAAGTCTTGTATATTTCTTTTGATCATTTGATCATCACCATCATTTTTCTTGTGGTAAAACTTTATAAGTTTTGTTATCATTCTATTTTTATTTCCAAAATGTATATGTATATGTATGATGTATGATGATCAAGTAATAAAAGTGATAATGCATGTGTAGATCTAGGGTAAAAATGACTAAATCAACCATTAAAACTTGCTAGAACTCATTAGAAATTTAGAGCTGTTGTAAACAGTAAGTTCTGGATTTTTGCATAAGTGTTAGACTTGATTTGATTTACCTAGGTTGTAGAGAATTGAGTAAGGATCATGTAGCTAATTGGATACTCAATGGAAAGTGAAAATTGACCAAGTTATGACCATTTTACCAAAAGTCATCAAATCTGACCTTGCTAGACAGAACGTATAAAAAGTCATGATTGCGTACTGAGTTGGTTAAAAACCTAAAACTATGAGACCTAGATAAAATCATGTAGGTTCTGTACCAATTGGATGATCAACCAATTCATTATGGTTTGAAAATGGCATCAAAAATGGTGAAAGTGAATTTTCAGCCAAAAATGCCAACTTGACCTTTGTATAATGAAGTGACCTTAATTATATATATACTTAAAATAAGTATAAAAATGACTTATAATTTATAATTTACATTTAAAAATGAAACTAGGAATATAAATTTTATAAGTATATCATTTATGGTTTGAAAGATACAACTATTTTTGCAAGCATAAACATATAATGTTTTTTACGTCTATAACAATACTAAAAATTATAGAGCATTTTTGCGACTAAAACCCGAGATGGTAGAACCCCCTTTTGGGAACTTTTGTATGATGAACCTACTGATAATAAACTTAACCCGACATCAAGAACACGAAAATTTACTATAAACTCATAAACAAGCTTAAAATGGACTATATAACCATATTAGGCCATTACCACCTCCTATCCGTGACGACTAGCTATCGTCATGTGTCGGGAATATGACACCACGGATGCATTGTATAAAGAATAAGATACACTCATAACGAGGGTGTATAGTGGGCATTATATTGAATATATGGTAAGGTTCGATGTCATGAGGCTTATAATAATCCCCGATATAACTTTGTTTGGCCACATTGTTATATCCCTATGAATATTGAAAAATGATACTTGTGTTCAGAAATTTTTTATTATTTATATATATAAACTCTATGGATTCACTCAACATTATTGTTGACTTTTAGCATGTTTTATCTCAAGTCCTTGAAGGTAATTCGGCGATGGAGATATGAAGGCCCGCTAAATAATTATTCATTTGAAAATGTTTTGTAAAACGTTGTATGATGTTGTTAAACTTATTGGGACCGTGATGTAAACTTTATTTTATTCAAATGAATGAAATTTTCTTAAAACGCCTCTTTTAGAGTCGTTTTCTATGATTTGAGTTATTGTGCTATGACGTAACACCATTGGACCCTTCCGCTGACATGACGCTAAATTGAGGGTGTTACAGAACATGCTTGTTTTTAAAATAGAACACATGGGACCCGAATGTATGCATAGCCTTGATTATTATAAGTTAGCTTAACTCGCTGAGATAAAAAGACCCCGGTAAATCAAAAAATCGTTAATTGCTGGGAAATAGGCATACGCTTATACATGAAATAGTACTATTTGGAGATTACCACCTCTTATCCGTGACGACTAACTATCGTCATGTGTCGGGAATATGACACCACGGATGCATTGTATAGAGAATAAGATACACTCATAGCGAGGGTGTATAGGTGGGCATTATATGAATATATGGTAAGGTTCGATGTCATGAGGCTTATAATAATCCCCCGATATAACTTTGTTTGGCCACATTGTTATATCCCTATGAATATAGAAAAATGATACTTGTGTTCGGAAATTTTTTATTATTTATATATATAAACTCTATGGATTCACTCAACATTATTGTTGACTTTTAGCATGTTTTATCTCAGGTCCTTGAAGGTAATTCGGCGATGGAGATATGAAGGCCCGCTAAATAATTATTCATTTGAAAATGTTTTGTAAAACGTTGTATGATGTTGTTAAACTTATTGGGACCGTGATGTAAACTTTATTTTATTCAAATGAATGAAATTTTCTTAAAACGCCTCTTTTAGAGTCGTTTTCTATGATTTGAGTTATTATGCTATGACGTAACACCATTGGACCCTTCCGCTAAGATATATGAAAATGGGGGTGTTACACGTCCCGAGGGCTAAGGTGTAATTAGTTTTAATTTTAAATGTCACGTTTCGAAAATGGTTTTTGATTTTAATTGAAAGAAAATAGAAAAAGAATACAATAAAATAAATAACTGAAATTAAAAGAATAGGAGATATCAAGAGAGAAAACATGCTAACCTAGTTACTTCATTACTATTGTTATGAAGACAAATTCCTGTGCAATGTCAAACTATGGTTTCATTACTGGTTTCTAAGGTCGATAGACTTGAATGTGCATATACAGTCTATCCTATACTTCCTGCGATTCCGAATCAGTCCCGAATCATCTGGGAGGTAGGCTATCCAGGTTGCAGTGATTAATCCTAACTATTCCCAAAACTATCTAAGTAACCATAAGAAAATAAACCCCCTTTGAAAGAGTTTCTTGTGCTTTTAAGTATCCGAGTGATTTTGCGGGTGACCACGTTTAGTTCCTACACCAGTAAACGATTGTGAATCCCTCCCTAGTACCCATTGGATCCCATCATGACAAGGTAATCTATTAATGGGGCAAGCTAGGTCCAAACCACCTGTACTACCAAAACCCAAGGTTACACGATAGTCAAGGAATATCTAATGAAACCATAATTAAACAAGAAACAATCATAACAAAAGTAAATTCATAACTAGGCTAGAACCTTAAGTGCTTAGCCGCTCATGGTAACGGAAACACAGTAAGAGATAGAAGAAATCATATATTGAAAACTCATAATTCTTACAGGATTTGTAATTTGAACGATTAAATAGAAAAAGTAAGTAAAGTGTGATCTCCCTTGGACTCCTAGTGGAATTCTTTGAAGGTTGGAAGCCTTTGTCGCCTCTCTAATTGGCTATGGAGGAAGTGATGTCGGAATAGCTTGAATGAGGCCTCTATTTATAGTTATCGTACCTGTTATGGCGTAACCAATAAAGGTGTTACGTCATAACCAACTTACATGACATTCCATAATTAAGTAGTTGTTACAGCGTAACCAGATATGGTGTTACACCGTAACCTTCATATAACTTCCATATGTATGTGATCTTCATTCCATATTTGTAGATCTTCATGGTTATGACATAACTGGATAAGGTGTTACGCCATAACTATGACTTTGACAAGATTTCTTTCCAAATATAGGCTTACGGCGTAACTAGATATAGTGTAACACCGTAAAGTCTTCCTTGATCTTCGTACTTGCTTAATTTATGTTACGGCGTAACCATTTTTGGTGTTACGCCGTAACATTCTTCAGAATTTACATTTTATGTCCCTTTTCCCTTGTTTCTTGTCACTTTCCTTCATTTCACCTGAAAACTACAAAACAATAGAAAATATCTCTGCCCGTTAGTGTTATTGAGACATTTGCAGGTATTTTAGGGGGTATTTTGCCACCAAAAAGTATTAAATATTTGATGTTATCAATAACCCGTACCTTAGATACTTTTTACAAGTGTCAATACGACGTATCATGGTTTTAGGATACGACGTATCGACTTCTTGCACAGTTTTTCGTTTTAGTTTTTGTTTTCTAACTGTCGAATACCGAATATAGAATTGCATTGGCTTTTCTTCTATCTTATACATGACCCTACTGAACGAAAATGATGACTTTGGTGGAGTATTTATATTTTTGAATTATGTGTGTCGTAGTCATGCTGGTATTCAGACCCGCATTTACAACACATGATCTTGCTCATAAACACAACATGAAGGATCATACCGAGCAAATAACAAGGGAGTTTCTCGTTTTAATTCTTTTAATTTCATGTCCTTAATGTTATATTTATACAACGTAGGTCGTTGTATATTTCAAGCGGGGGGGGGGGGGGAGGAGAATGAGAACGCTTACTTGTCCATATTTTTACATCAATATGCCTAATAATATCAAAATTTAAAAAATAGCATATTTTTTGTGATATTATTAATTACATAACCCGCACACATAACCCTTGTTAGATATTGTGAAAATTTAACCTTATCCATTTCCAAATGTTTACCCAAATTCCACAAAATTATGAGTGTGCCGGTGATGTTGTAAACTTTAGAACTTGGCTTAATATATCTACTCGAGACCAGAATAATAAGCACTATTTTTAATAGATGGAGTGACATTTTCTAAACTGATAAATTTCTAGGATTGCACCCAAAAAGCCTATACATGTTGTGATATTAACTAACTATACTGGTTAGTTAACCCTTGTATAAACCCTTTTGTTTACTCTCATTTTTAGAGTAAGATACCCTTAAAAAAACCTATTGAGCCATTCCATTATTTTCCTACACCAAATATTTGTTTTGTTACACCTTTACACCTTAGCCTACCCTATTAGATTAAGTCCTTAATCGGTTGCTAGTTGCTTTTGTGTAAATATTGTATTTCCTGTGTCGCAATGCAAAATTTTCTATCTACGGTTCGGTCGGGAGAATTGCACAATGCAATTGGGCACGTGTGTGAATTTTCTATCTACAGTTAGGTCGGGAAAATTGCACAATGCAATAGGAATGTGAAAGTAGTGTATATTTTTAGTGTTAATTTTTCAGTATGTTTTACTACTTTCACAAATAGTTTTTTTATATACACAAAGTATGGAGGATTATGGATAAATTTTCCGGATTTATTGAGATTGTGACATGGTGAAAATACATTGAAATTCGTAGTGGTTAGTGTTTAAAAAAATCAATAAAAGTAAACAATACAAATAAAGTAATTCTGTAGATTATTGTTGTATTTTGGTCGAAATAAACCAACAATGTATCATCTTGTATAAAGTGGTCGATATCACCACTATTGTTGTAAAGTATGTATATTATGGATGATTGGGAGTTGACCGTTACGGGAATGCCAACTAAGGTTGTTTTTGTTGATCTATGATCAAGACATTTATGTCTATGATTATGTGTCTTTTTCATGGGTACGGTCGGGAAAGTAACTAGCAACACAGTACCTTATTTATTGGGACTTAATCTATTCCATCGTTATGGATGTGTATGTGTGATTTTGTCCGCCTTGTTGGTGTACTTCCATTGGTGAAATTTTTATAAGATCTACTACCCTTTATTATTCTTTATCCTAACCTTTGGTTTTACTCGAATGAGAGATTGAGCAATCATATGTGTCTATTACATCATCATGGATGTTTACATATGATTTCGTCGCCCTTGTTGGTTTATAACTATTGGCAAAGATTACTAATCCTATTCTTTAGCTTATTCGAGTTAAGGATCGTGAAATCACATATGTATATTCCATCGTTATGGGTGTGTATGTGTGATTTTGTCACCTTTTCAAAAACATTAGTATCGATAAAGACTAGAAAGAATGATCAAACCTTTAAACCTTAACCCAATGGTACCTTTATAGACTTATCACTCATTAGCTTTAGTGGTGGAGATGTGTATCCTTGCTAAGATTATGATAGAATACTCGTCATGACCGAGCAATTGAGCGAATTATTTACATGTTACCACATATATTACTTGAGTGATTTGAGTGTTTTCATATTCCTATTTCCTGAGATGTTTGGTTGTGTAATAGTAATTGAACGAATAATTGCTTAAAGGAAAAATCCTTGACTTCAGCTAGGATACTTTTTTTATAAGTTTTCTAAAGTCTACTTGAGGACAAGTAGGTTTAAAGTAGGGGGATACTTGATGACATTAAATAACATCTATTTTTAAGCATCATTTATCAAATGTAAATTTCCCATTTTATATAATTATTCCATGAATTGGTACTTAATAGCTTATATTTGTTAAATGCAGTAATTATCGAGTAATTGGTGAAGTTTAGCTAAAAGGCGCGCATTTTAGAGCTTAAACGAAGAAATCTGAAGAGTTCTGTTCTGAAAACCAATACGTCATATTCATCAAGGAAGATACGGCGTATCTGTGCCTGCACTTCACAAGTAACCACGAAGATTTGAATCCCTATACGCCATATCCAGCTTATTCTATACGACGTATTGAAGATCAAGTGAAGAATATTCTAGAATATTATAATCGTGGTCCCTACTCCAAGAAACCCCCAATACATCGTATTGAGTTCATTTAATATGGCATATCAATGATTTTCCAGAACCTATAAATACAAGTCCTAAATACGAATTTTAGGGTGTGCCTATCTATACTTACGAAACCCTAACCACAAAAGTTGATTTCTAGAAGAGAAGAAGAGCAAAGAAGGTCAAGCAACATGTTTCAATCCATAGGAAAACCCTTGTAATGATCTATACTCCAATAATTGTTCTTTTTGGTATCATTTGTTTAACTCGGTTAGGTTACCTTGGTTGTTCGTTTATTATGTTTGTATTCGATACTATTATTGTTGGCCAATACCTTTTAGATATTAGCCATGTTTATGATAATTTAATGTTTGGTTTGTTTATCTTGATTTCTTAATTTATCATTGTTGATTATGTTTATCAATTTATACTTGTTTACGTGCTTAAGTATGCGACCTATCATTCAACTAGATATAGGAATGCAAAATATAGAGCTAGCTAGATGCTAGGATAGCTCTCCATATCTGCAATTTATATATCTGGAATCATAGGATCACAAATAATGACTTATCCTTTCCATTGGTTTAGTGAACAGGTTGGACTAGAAGGTGACCTGGGATTAACAAATGACGTTTAGATTCCCTTGGTAAGGACCCACACATTGGACTACTAATATATAAAGAGCCGTTAAGCAGTAAGTTAGTAAAGTCTCATTGATCTAGGGTCTAATAAGATCACCATTATTAATCTCCTAAGATAGATTATAATCAACATAGATTGCTTTATATGAATGCATTTAATTGTGACATAATTGGCGTGTCTAGGTTTTAGGAAGATGTACCGCCTAAATCTAATAATGATATATCCTTCGAGATAAGACAATCATTACACCAATAAGCAAACCTGCATTATATTTGATTATTCATGCTTAATGCATTTCCCTATAATAGGCTTGACCGCTCTTCTATCTTTTGATTATCAGCTTACGTGAGTTTTCGTGACCAAAGTAGATATAGGTTAACACCATAACCCATGCTAGTCTCTCAGACTGAAAACCCCTCTTCACATTAGAATTAGGACTAATTTAGGATTAACATAGACTAGAACTAACATAGATAAATAAAATACCAGTCGACTAAGGAACGCTCTCACTCTTAGTGATCAACACTTTACTTACTAATGAACCTACAACTAATCGGGTATACTTCCTGTTAGTGTTTGTTAATAGGTAATTCGGCTAAATATAAATGTAGAACATGATAATTAATTTACATATACAAGAGGAAGCACATCAGTTACAATGTTTCCTACAAGCAAAAATAAAGAAAAATGATAAGAATGAAGTCTAGTATTCCTTGAGATTGTCTTCAATGATCTTGATCTTCTTGAATACTCTAGCTTTATTTCATCAGCTTATAGACAAAGACACTGTAATATACTGTTGAAGATGACTTAGAAGTTTTCTCTACCGATGATTTCAGTCTTGATTGAATTTCTGCTTATAACTTCCTTACATGTCTTCACGAACTTTCTTCAAACACTTCTGGTCATCTCAAAATTTTTGAATTAGCTGCATGTCTTGAAAAAGTTTCATTTTCTTACACTCCTGGTCATGTCAAACTTTTTAGAATCTGCTTCTCATTCACCATCCTTGAAGTTCCCTCATCTGAATTCTTCAGCTTTGATATGAATTCTCATTTGAACTTCTTGAGTGGTATCTAGTTGAGTTTTTACTCCCTCCCAACTAGTAAGCTCTTTTCTTCAGCTCCCTCCCAAATAGACAATCCTAAGACTGATAAGAATTAATGCACTAGTCTTGAGTCATACAATCTACCTCTAACTTGGCTCAAATACCTTCTATCTCATTTTTGAAGATCTGTGTGAAAGGATGATATCATCAACATCGTCTCACTTAAGAAGCATCCCAATCTTGTTGTACAAAGCTCAGTTCCTGACGTACACACTTTATCTCTTATTACAAAGTCAAGACTGTAGCCCTAAAGTCAATTAAGTCCCGAAAATGCACTTTTCTCCCTCAAGGATAGTGATGGTATGAATTGCAACACCAAAGTCAACTAAGTCCCAGATGTAAGCAAGTTATCCCTCTATGTATAAGTTCCTCAAAAAATAAAAGTCAAGATGGTAACACCAAAGTAACAAGTTGCAACACTGATCATCTCTGCGGACTAACCTCCACCATATATTATAAAGCCTGATCATGTGAACTTGTTGTGTGTCCTTGATGTACACATTTCTTCCTCTATGATGATGACCATATAAAGGAATCATCATTTACATGAGTACATCTTATACAAACTGGAATTGCTTACTTAGCATCATAAACTCGTGATTGCATTCGTAATTCTCTGTAAGAAGATGTCAAAAATACTCTCTTTACAATTCTGTAAGATTGATATCTATCACACACCAAGAAGATTCTATGTGTTTTTAGAGAGAGAAAGTGGGTTGGAAGGTTTCTAGAGAGAGAAACAAGAAAATATCTTATGAGATAAATGAAACCAACACCTTCTCCATGTGTGGAGAGGGTTTATATACTTCCTTACATGTTGGGTGCCCATGGGTTGTCCATGGACCGGCCTGATAACCATATTTAACACTTGCAAACAATGAGCTATGAACATAAATACTGGAAGTGACCGATACTTTTCTTGATTCCTAACAATCTCCCTTAAAGGGAGGTCACTCCAGTTTACAAATATCTTAAGCTTAGCATTCTATGAATGTTCTTCAATCTTGCTCGTAGACTAGAATCTTGATCATTATATTGTATCTTTTGTTGTGTTTTTTGATCTTTAAGCTTGAGCTTATTCCTTCATTCTTGATAAACTATGATCCTGAGCCTTTATCACTTGTCTTGAACTTCTTTAGATCATAAATCTTGCATCAACACTTGATCATCTTTGTAATACATCGCCTCCTTATGATCTTGTGTCTTTGGACCAACATGATTATACTTTATATCATCTTGAAAGCTGTCTAACAATCTCCCTTGATAATCTTTAACTTGATCACTTTACCTCTTTAAAGAAGATGTTGAATATCAGAGTAGCAGAAGTCTTTATTTTTGTTTGATCTTGAGCTTTCTTAATTTCTTGAAACTTTGAGTCTTGAGTATAAGCATGCGGTTATGAATCCGACTGAGCTAGAATGAGTTCGCACCACCATCGTATAATCCTACACTTATAAGGGTTAGCAATAAATCATAGATATGGACGAATATGTCTTTGTCATTCGTTGAAGTTCAGTAGCGTTAACCTCCGGTTTCATGAGGACCGTTTTAAAGTATATTTACTGTACCTGTGATTAGGTGTTAGGATTAATATTTTCTTAACTTAGTACCGACAGTACAAATAGTTAGTACTGACAGCTATACTTAGTACCGACAGTACAAAGTATTGAGTACTGTTAGTTAGTTAGTACCATTACTAGAAAGTTAGTTAGTACCGTTGAGAAGATATATAAAAGATATTTAAAAGATATTTATGAGATATTTTAGAAAAAGATATGTAAGCCTTTTAGGGTTATCCTTGATATATAAAAGGAACCCTAGGCATAGTTAATAGCAGAGTTCTAAACAAGATCATACAGAACACATAGTAATCATAGTTAGCAATCTGTAATCCTCAAGAACACTTTAACAAAGTTGTAATTCAGTTGTTTATTGTTCTTCTTAGTACCTATGTTAAGATTCCGCATTAACATATTGTATTCATAGTCATTGTTTCTACATAGTCATTTGTATTTATACATCTTAGCTATCATCCTTTATAGGCTGCAAAGAACCATTCATTTTATAAGGACCTTCAGGACTATCCAAACCTTGGAAGATATGTTACGCACTTGCGTGTTAGATTTTGGAAAGAATTGGGATATACATTTGCCGTTAGTAGAGTTCTTGTACAACAACAATTATCATACCAGCATAAAGGCTGCACCCTTTGAGGCACTG
>BQNB010195672.1:0-11349 GCA_026074375.1 Tanacetum coccineum | reverse complement strand
ATCATGCCACCACATGGTTTGATCTTCTTCTAAAAAATTCTATCCATACTTTCCAAGGGATGGCTACGAAATTTCTTTCTAAATACTTTCCTCCTTCTATGGTGACGAAACTAAGGAATGAAATCAGTAACTTCCGACAGCTTTCGGATGAATCTTTATTCGAGGCGTGGGGACGTTACAAGCTTTCGATCGATCGGTGTCCAAACTATAATATGTTACCCGTTACTCAAATAGGCACGATCTAGAACGGGTTAACCTTAAGACACCGTGATACGATCAACGCTGCAGCTGGGGGACCTTTATGAAAAGGAGACCCGAAGAGTGTTATGATCTTATCGAGAATATGACAGCCCACCACAATGATTGGGATACCTCAGCTCATAGGGGTGAGTCATCTAGTTCTACCACTTCTTCTTCCTCCAAGATAGCAGCTCTTGCTCAACAGATGATTGAAATAAGAAAAGATATGATACAGATGTACCATTTAAATCAGCAAGTTAATTCTGTGACTCCTAGTTGTGAGACTTGTGGTGGTCCACATTCTTATTATGAGTGTCAAGCCGCCGGTGGCTACACTTAGGACGTTTATGCTACTACGGGGAACTATAATTCAGGTGGCAATACTTACTAACCTCAAGGAAACCGTAATCTTCTCAGCTATCGTTCTAATAATTTTCTTGGACCACCTAGTTTCAATCCACCAAATAATTAAAATCAGGGTAATAATCAAAATTTTCAAAACAATCAAAACAGATTTAATCAAGGTCAAGGGTTTAATTAGAACAGAGGTCAAAATTTTAACCAGGGTAATAATTATAATCAAAATCAGGAATATAATCAAAACCATGGTCAAAATGTCAATTTATTGTCAATTTTGAGTACCTATTATTTTAGGGATCTGTTAAGACAGATATTGATCCAGAACCAAAACCTTAAAAAAGACCAGGAGGCCGTAAATTAATTTGTTCAAAACTAAATAGCAGAAATGAGGAAGGCTCTTCAGGAAAGACCTCAGGGTGCGTTGCCTAGCAACACCATTCCTAACCCTCAAGAGGAAATAAAAGAGATTACCACACGGAGTGGTAATGTTTTAGCTGGACCCTCAGTTCCACTTCCTGCTCTTTATTTTTCTTCTAAGGAGGTAGAACGAGACCCGGAGATGATCATGGACAAGGTACTTCCCAAAAGTACCGTACAAGTCCCACCTCTGGTTGTCCAGCCATCTCCCATTTCTAGATCTTCTAAGCTTCCTCCTTCTCCTGCTTCTACTTCTTCTGTGATTCTTGAGCGAAATCCTCATCAACCTCTAATTCCTTATCCCTCGAGGTTGAATAAGGAGAAGCTTTAAGACAAGTCTGATATTCAAGTCTATAAGTTCTTGCAGATGTTCAAGAAACTTCACTTCAATATCAGTCTTGCAGAATCTTTAGCTCTTATGCCAAAGTATGCTAAAATGTTAAAAGATCTCCTTTCCGATAAGGAGAAACTATTAGGATTGGAAAATACTTCTCTGACTGAAAATTGCTCAGCGGTCCTCCTTAAAAAGTTGCCCGAAAAACATGGAGACCCTGGGAAATTTCTCATTCCCTATGACTTTCCTGAGTGTAAGAAATGCATGGCACTAGCCAATTTAGGTGCAAGCATTAACCTTATGCCACTATCTGTATGGAAGAAATTGATGCTTCCTGAACTTATACCTACTCGTATGACCCTCGAGCTAGCTAACCGTTCTGTTACTTATCCAACCGGTATAGCTGAGGATGTCTACGTACAAGTAGGTAAATTCACATTCCCTGCTGACTTCGTTCTTCGTATCGATTATGGGACGTTGATCTCATGTTCCCTTATTTTTTAGGAGGACCGTCTTGAGGATCAGCGCAACGCAGCACCCACTGTGCTCTGTCGATTCATAGGTTCTACGGAGATCTGAGCTAATTCTATGAGACCTTTTTTGCGCACTGCAAAAGCTCATGTGGATCTGTACGAAGAAAAATTAACTTCAAGAGTCAGGAATGAACAAGTTGTGTTCTATACTAATAAACCTTCAAGAAATAATTCGTGAGAAATTCAATCCGTTCATTGCATCAGTATTATTGATTTTTCAAAAGATAACCCGAATAGTGGCAGTACCACTTTTTCTTCTAATTCCTTACCAGGAAATTCATTTCCTAGTTCTTCACTTGTCGAGACTAGTGTTTCTCTTCTCGAGGAGTTCGCCGATAAACTCGCTCTTCTTGACCCATTTTCAATAGGAAATGAGGACGATAATTTTGATCCTGAAGCTGATCTTAGAGAAATTAAATATTTGCTGAACCTGGATCCGTTAACAGATTCTTCACCTACAACCGATATTGATATTATTAATCCCATTCTCGAGAGGTTCACCGATGAACCTGCTCTCATTTATTCATCTCCACCGGGAGATGACGATGATGATGTTTTTGACTTAAAATCCGATAATGAAGAATGGAAAAAGCTTTTGTATGGTGACCTTTTTGATAACACTCACTTAGAAAATGAAAAAGATAAAGATTTTAAAATAGAGAGCTTAATTGATGATATGGATCATGATCTTCTTGACCTTAAGTCCGATAATGATGAATGGAAAAGGCTTTTGTATGGTGACAATTTTAATGATATTCACTATGAAAAAGATAAAATCAATGACTATAAAATAAAGATTTTAATTGATGAACATTGATGAACTTGAATCTAGTGTGTTACTTCCTCAGTTACTCGATGGTGATTTAACTCTCCATGAGGAGCTTCTTGAGATTGATACTTTGACTTTATTTCCATTCGGAAATAAGGACAAAGTTTTCAATCCAGGCATACTCGTTCATGGTAGCACTCAAATTGTAACTAAGGTAACACCAGATAAGAGTTTAACTCTTGAGGAAAGTAACTTTCTATCTCACTCTTCTGATCATTCTTTTGATCGTGATCTCATTTTCTTCTTGGAGTCAACTATGACTGAGACTTTACTCTTATTTTCATCTAAAAATAAGGACAAAGTTTTTAATCCCGAGATTCTCATTTTAAAAGGAGTTCACCCTCTTTCTCCTAGAATACTTCATCAGAGCTTTGATGCTTTCAAAGTCCTTAATGTTTATCTAAATATTTTTGAAACCCGATAAAGATATTTCCCTTCTTCTGTTTCTATTATGGAGGGGACGTCTCTTCTTTAGATGTTCTGTATCTCCATTTCTATCCCCCATGAACAACTAAATTCAAGGGTGAGTCAAGCTAGCGACTAATTAATAAACAAGCGCTTTTCAGGAGGCAACCCGTGTCTATTTTTCTTTCTATTTTCTTAATGAATAAGTGTGTGATTATATAGCCCTAGTGCGGGGGCGTGCTTCTTTCTTTGGTTTGTGGTACTGTATTTACAGGATTCTTTAAGATCGTGAAGACCCGTGCTTGTTTTCAATCCTACAATCGCCCGGACTTTGATCTTCTGCTTATTTTGGAATCCTCAATCCAGATCATGTATATTTATTGTGTTTCCCCTTTCACACTTAGAATTACTAGCATTTGCCTTTTTCATCCTTTAGTGTGGGGGTGGCACCCGACATTTTTTGAACATTGAGGCCAATGTTCGGTTCTAAGTAGGGGGGATTTCTGCCGAAATATAATCTTACCTGTGCCTATATGTGTTCCCACGCAACCCCGTTTTGACCAAAATTTTAAAATTTTATTGTTTTATTAGCTTAAAAAAATAAAAAATATAATAAAAAATGATAAAAATATAGAAATAAGTAGGCCCGTAGAACTAAGGAGATTTTTGACTTGACCGAGTTTTACACTCTAGCTTTCCCCTTAGCTTTCGAGACTAAGCATTTGCTTAACTTTAAAATTTTACAAAGAACGAAAAATGATAGAGTTGAATATAAGTTAGATGCTAAGCGTGGAGTAGTTGGATCTCTTTAGAGCTCATAGATGTTAATTGTGGCTTTCTGCTCGCACCAGCTAAATAAACGTTATATAATTGTTAAACAAATAAAGTTACTTTGGTTTTTTCGATTCTTAGTTTAAATCCCTTAGTAGAGATTCCTTCTGGTGAAAGTAAGGTACACATCGAGGTTTTATCAATGTTGTGGGGAAATAGACTCCTGGACCATGGTCGGCTCGCATACCGATGTGGCAGTTGTTAAAAGACCACGGGACTTGAAATTTGGCTATAATAATAATATAATAAACTAAAGTCGAAATAAGACTACTGGACCATGGTCAGATCGCATACCGATGTGGCAATCATTTAAAGGGTGGAGGTAATAATAATAATAAATATGTGGGTTGATAAAAGATAACTGGACCATGGTCGGCTCGCATACCGATATGGCAGTTTTTAAAAGAAGGCCCATAGTAAGAATAATAAATCCGAGACTGATAAAAGTTTACTGGACCATGGTCGGCTCGCATACTGATGTGGCAGTTTTCAAAAAGGTCAAGGATCTCCTGGTCGAAATAAGACTCCTGGACCATGGTCGGTCGATACCGATGTGGCAGTGTTTTATATGACCGAGGGATATATAATAATAAAGCCAAATTTTGACCCCGGAGTTATCTAAATAAAGCCTCCGTCTCTGGACTCGTAGTTAAGTTGTTTCAGATGAAATAAAAAGTATAACCCCTAAATCATACGAAATTAGAACATTAATGTAGACCTTATTCTCAGCATATCATATCTTTAGGAAATGATTTTAAACTAATTGTGGTTTAAACCGGTCACCTTTATAATAATATGGCCTTAATATATTTAAATAAGTGATCTCGTTTCACATTATGTTTTCCGAATAAAATCCTTAGAGGAAATTAAGAATAAGGGAGCGAAAAGTAGCTGCGTTTACACAATTAGCATTTATGAGTAGTGTTAGCATCTAATCTTATATTTAACTGTGATTTCATTTTAAGCTTAGTTTGGGGATTATGAAAATTCGAGGATGACGAACTCCCGTTCTTAAAGCCTTTTGAATAATTTTATTAAAATTTTATCTTAGTTTTATCTATTATTAAATAAGTGGTTAAAACGGGAGCGCTTTAGAAAAAAAAATAATTTTTAAACCTTCTTTATGGACCTTTTCTGTTCTTGTTTGATATGAGGGGGTTAAGAGTTAACGGGGGTTAAAATTATTTATTTTCGGGCGTGTTTTATAAACATTGCGTGTGGGACCAGCAATGGCTAAGTGTGGGGGAATTTGATGTGTGCTTAAACACACATCATTTGTACCCTGGAAAATACTATAAAACGGACTAAAAATACTAAAATATGAATAATTATCTTTTAAATATGTTTGTATTGTATTCTTATGTCTTGCAGGTACAAAAGATTGAAAACAAAGCAAAAACGGGAATTTTCGGGTTCGATTTGATCAAGTTTATTTATATTCAAGATCAAGACGAAGTTGGAAAATTTCCCGAGCACTCCATTGGAAAGAGCACAAAATTATGAGTCTAACAGTGCCTTCTTTGTTTATTGGGCTGGGCCAGCCCATTCTAAAGCTAGCCCAAGACAAAGATTAACTTAACCAAAATCCAGCCCATTTGCAAAAGAACCCGACCCATCTACTATTGTATTACCCGGCCCAAATGAATATCATCTCTGAAATGAAATTGAAATATTGAGGAGATGTCACGTGCACACAAATTAATTCCCACTTGGTCATGTGCTATCCCACTAATTCTTCCAGCCTGTAGCTCTCCGACACGTGGCCAAGTATGTAAAGAAAATATCTGAATTCTGAATTGAGACTTGTTGAGGCGGTTGCGAGAAAAGAATAAAATGAAAACGCGTTTATTAAACGCTGGCAAAGGCCACATGGCATCTTTCCATTGGAAGATCGGCTGAAATATACGCTGGCACCACAAGGCAGTTACGAGGAAGCTTCTTGAGGCAGTGATTGGCTTCATTATGAAGCAATCATCCAGTGTGGAAATTACAAGTGTACCCCCGTTTGTTGGATTATTATTGGCTGGCATTGTGATTGGACTAAATTACCCCGCACCTCACTTTTTGGCTATAAAATGAAACGCACGCAGCAGTTCACATTATTAGTTTTTTAGGCAACAAATTTTAGTAGTGCAGTTTCTTTTAGTGTAGTTTATTTTTATGTCTTTTTAGCTTATTAAGATTTTGTAAAAGCTTTTTAAAGCTTATTTCTTTAGCTTATTGTAATCAACTTATTTTGCTTAATGAAGATGAAGGTTTTGGAAGTCACTTAGCTTATCTCTTGGCTTATTCTCCTTTCTTTTCTTTTCTTTTCTATCTAGCTGATTACTAAATAAGCTACCATTCTAGCTTATTTCTAAAGCTTAATACCTAGTTCTTATTTCGAGATTATCTTTTAGCTTATATCAAAATAAGTTTCGGTTTAAATAAGCTTTTAAATAAGTTTAGTCTTAGCTTATTTTCTAAATAAGCTTGTTTTGGCTTATTATTTTTATGTCTTTTTAGCTTATTAGTTTGCTTATTGTAAAAGCTTTTTTCCAAGCTATTCAACTTATTGTAATGGCTTTTTATAGCTCATATAGTTTCGAAATAAGCCTTGGCTTATTTTCGAACCTTGTTTTTCTCATTTAGAAGTCGAATAAGCTTTTTAAGAGCTTATTCGATTTGCTTATCTAAAGCTTATTGATTTATTTTGTTTCCTTTTTGAGCTTAAATACGAAACGAAGATAGTTGTTATAAGAGACCTCTTTGTCTCGGCTTATTCATTTAAGATCTTTTCGTGACAACTTAGTTTCGTTTAGCTTATTGTTGATTTCATTTTTCATTTAAAAACTTAGTATTAGCTTATTAGATTTACATTTTTAAAAATAGATCTAGTGTTTTAAAATAACTTATTAGTCTAGATCTATTAGCTTTTAGCTTTTCTATTTTCAAAATACTTAATATTTTGGAATTAAAGCTTTTAGCTTATAGCTTATTTATCCTAATCTCTTGCTTTGTTGTCTTATCTTTAATTTCATCCTTCCATCATCTAAGGCCGGAGCTTAAGAGTCTTATAAGTTTGATAAATAGATTAAGTTTTGATCTTTATGGTTTTTATGAAAGTAATTAGTAAATAAAGTTGACACCTTTACTTGCTAATTAGTGAAGTAGAAGCTTAAAAGTGATAAGCTTATTTGTTTATTAAGTTTGTAAGATTGGGTGGTTTTATATCATTTCAGTTCCATCCTCTTTCTCTTTTCAATTCTAGTAGTTTAGATTTATTTAGCTTAAAATGATTATGTTTGCTTATTTGTTGATTAATATGCTTAGTGAGTAGATCTTTCATATGCTTGTTAAGTGATAAATTGTTTAGTGAATTAAGTGTGATTATAAAAGTAAAATATTGATTAGTGATTTTCGAATTACTTAGATTATTGTTTTGGTTAATCGAACGGGCAAAAGCCATAAGGATAATTAGGCATTAATTTAGTAATCGATATCTTGATAAAAATTGTTTTCAATAAAAACCAACGTTGTGAGAAGATAATTTGTTTGAAACATATTGGTTCATCGATAAGGACTTAATTAATTAAATCACACTTAAAGATCTAAACATTTTACTTAGCAAGCATATCTTTTTATATATATTCTTCTTTCGTAGATTAATTTCTTGCTTATTGTTTTCTAGATTTATATAGTTTATTATTTGTTTAAAAACCAAAAACCAAAATATTTGACAATCAAGCATTAAACAAAACGCTTTCGTGAATTTCAAATTCATCTCTCGTTGGGAAACGACATCCGGAAGATAGACTATTACTTGTCCTCAAGTAATTTTTATATCTATACGGGACACTTTTATACTATTACTATTTGATATTTGGGATATATTTTATATAATACCGTTATATCAAATCATTTTTTGCGTCGTTGCCGGGGAGAGGTGTACGATCTACACGTGGTGTTTGAAGTTAGTGCCTTGAAGATCCTTTCTCTTTTGAAAGTTTATTTTCGTACTTATAAAAATATAAAAATCCAAAAATATTTTATTTTTCTATTTTATTTTATTTTCTTTTATATAAGAATTTTAAAATACCAAAAATATTTTCCATTTCTATTTTATTTTCTTTTATATAAATATTATAAATCCAAAAAAATATTATATATAAATAAAAATAAAATAAAATAAATATAAAAAAAATCTTCGTTATCCTCTCAAGCGTTTAATTCTTATCTCTTTCTCTTCTTATATTGTTTAATTCTTCACGATGTTCTTTTTTTCCTCTTATTCCCATGATCCTCGGACCATGGAGGATTTTTATCGACCGTCACTCATCGGTACAGGAGGACCGATCGTTCCGACAACCGTTCCAGGAACCGATTTTGTATTGAAAACTCATATGGTTCATCTGCTTCGGCAGAATTGCCAATTTCATGGATTTCGAGATGAGGATACTAACGAACATTTAAACAAGCACTTGTCTATCACCCAATTCATCAAGCAAAAAGGAATTTCTCAAGACATCATCAATCTAAATCTTTTTCCATTCTCTTTAACCCACGAAGCTGAATCATGGTTTTATACTCTTAAAACTCATTCTATTCATACTTGGGAAGAGATGGTCTTCAAGTTTCTTTCAAAATACAACCCATATTCTAGAGCGTTGCAGCTTAGGAAAGAAATTTTTAATTTCCGGCAATTGCCTACCGAATCAGTATTTGAAGCTTAGGAAAGATTTAAATCTTATTTGCGAAAATGTCACGACCATAAAATTTTGCTTCTTATCAAATCCTAACTTTTTACTATGGAATTACAATGATTGACCAAGAAAGACTTATGGTGGCTGTCGGCGGTAATTTCATACGGAAGACTCCTCAAGAAACATATAATTTAATCGAGAATATGACACAACATCATTTTCAGTGGGACGCCGAATTATATTATAACACTACCACTGATATGAGTGCTCATTATTTTGAGACTACTTTCGCTTCGAGGGAACGAGTTGAGGTCCTTGGTAAGCAAACTAGATACACAATTCAAAGTGTTCAACATAATCCAGGACCAGGTCATCCTAACACCTTTTACTATTCAGACTCCGATGAAAGTGGTGATGATGAACCTTCTGAGATGATTAAAGATCAGAATTTGATTCACCATTTGAGTGGCAGTCCCAATTCTTTTTTCTGACCCTATGGTCGCGTCTCTCTCTCCTTCTCTCACTCCCACCGGGGATAGTGATTCTATCTTGCAGGAGACCGACACACTTCTTCATCATCATGATTCGACTTCACCGGAAGTCGATGATGATATATTCGATCCGGAGGGAGATATCTGCCTTCTTGAAAGTTTATTAAATCTTGATTCTACTAAAGATCTCCCACCTCCTCATGAGCTTAATAATTAAATCTTTGATCCTGAAGGAGATATCTTTATTATTGAAAACTTATTAAAGGATGATCCTTCAGAAGCAAAGAACTCAGAGATCGATTCGCTTATTAAGGGACCATCAGATACCTTTTTAATGGGGGACGAGGATATCAAATTAAATCCTCCTATGGATGTTGATACCCTTGTTCCAATCCTAAGGATATCCAAGAAACCCTTAGATTCTCTTGATCTGATTTTAGAAACTTTCAAAACGACTATCACTAATCCTTTATTTGATTTCGATTCTGAATTTACTTTAAATTCAGACAATCCTATCTTGGATATTCAGAACAAGGAGAGTGATGAGTCTAAAATGGAGACAATAATAGATGAGGTGTAAATTAATAGTACACAAAGTACCGTACAAATCCCACATCTGTATGAAAAGCTAAATTTAGATTCAACCATGCCTAAACCAATCCTTACATTCCCACATTTTCGTTATGGCATTTTTGGTTCTCATCGTGTTTTTTTCATACTTAGCCCGATGCTACTATTTTCTTTATCATGCAATTTTGGCCTCGTCTTTTCTAAGAAATACCTCAAATTTCTTTCATTAATTATATTCCTGCTAGTTGATGAAAATGGAGTATTTGATCCCGGAATTGTCATTGTTTATGTATTCTCGAGACTTTGGAGATATTCCACCTGATATTGTACCATATGTCCCCCATGGACGAATTAATTCGGGGGATGAGTCAAGCTAGTGACTCGATAAAAAACAAGCGCTTCTCGGGAGGCAACCCGTGTCTTTTCTTCTTTCTATTTTCTTAATAAATAAGTGTGTGATTTTATAGCCCAAGTGTGGGGGCGTGCTTCTTTCTTTGGTATGTGGTACCACTTTTGCAGGATTCCTTAAGATCGTGAAGACCCGTGCTTGTTTTCAATCCTCCAATCATCTAGTCTTTGATCTTCTGCTTATTTTGGAATCCTCAATCCTGATCTTATATATATTTTTGTCTCCCCTTTCACACTTGGAAATTTTTGCATTTGCCTTTTTCGTTCCTAAGTGTGGGGGTAAAACCTGACATTTTTGAACATTGAGACCAATGTTCTATTCTAAGTGTGGGGGGGATTTCTGCTGAAATATGATCATACCTGTGCCTGTCTGTGTTCCTGCGCAACCCTGTTTTGACCAAAATTTTAAAATTTTATTGTTTTATATATATTAAAAAAATATTAGATATGCGAATAATTAGGCCCGTAAATCTAGGTAGCTTTTGACTTGACCAAGTTTTACACTCTAGCTTGTCCCTTAGCTTTTTAGACTAAGCGTTTGCTTAACTTTAAAATTTTGCAAAGAACAAAATATGATAGAGTTTTATATAAGTTAGATGCTAAGCGTGGAGTAGTTGGATCTCTTTAGAGCTCATAGAGGTTAATTGTGGCTTTTTGCTCCCACCAGCTTAATAAATATTATATAATTGTTAAATAAATAAAGTTACTTTGGTTTTTGTGATTCTTAGTTTAGATCCCTTCGTAGAGATTCGTTCTGGTGAAAGTAAGGTACGCATCGAGGTTTTGTCAGTGTTGTGGGGAAATAGACTCCTGGACCATGGTCGGCTCGCATACCGATGTGTCAGTTGTTAAAAGACCACATGACTTGAAATTTGGCTAATAATAATTATTATGTAATAAACCGAAGCCGAAATAAGACTTCTGGACCATGGTCGGCTCGCATACCGATGTGGCAGTCATTTAAAGGGTGGAGGTAATAATAATAATAAGAATTGTGGGCTAATAAAAGTTTACTGTCTCTGGTCGGTTCGCTCCCGATGTGACGGTCTTCAAAATAAGGCCCATAGTAAGAATAATAAATCCGAGACTGATAAAAGTTTGTTGCATCTGGTCGGTTCCCTGCCGCTGTTGCAGCCTTCAAAAAGGTCGAGGAAAATACCGAGGTCGAAATAAGACTCCTGGACCATAGTCAGCTCGCATACCAATGTGGCAGTTGTTTAAAGGACCAATGTTTAATACTGTTGCTATA
>BQNB010195671.1:0-11349 GCA_026074375.1 Tanacetum coccineum | reverse complement strand
TCATGCTTTAATGAATTTTTCTTGCATTAGGGGTATTTTGGTAATTTCACATTTGTTGAGATTTTTAGGTTTTACAGAATGTGTGTGAAGGTGAGGGCTATTTATAGCCTGCCAAGGATCCTTCTAGCCTTTCCAAGCTCTTTTCAATCATGCCCGTTGGATTCTTCAATCATTGGAGATTTATTGTAAGCCGTTGGATTGATTTGTGGACACTTGAGGATTGCCAGGCTGGCATTCCTTTTGATGTGACGTTGTGCTTCTTTTGTGGGTGATTTAGTACAAAATCCCACTTTCCTTGTGTTTCTTTGCTATGTCCACGCATCCTAAGCTTGAGAGTGAGCTTAAGAATCCTTTGATTAGACTAATTTCTCCCTGCCTTTGTGTAAACGAGCTCTTGAATTGACCAAAATAACCCTCAATTTCTATTTGCCCTCTCTTTTACCATGGGGGTGAAAGGTGGACGACGAGTGAACAGTAAATGAGTTTCGCGCCCATTTTTAGACAGTTAAAACTGTTACAAGTTTTGGGATTTTACACTTTTAGCCCTTGTCTTCTCTTTTTCCTTTTCTAGTTATAAATAACTATTGGAAATTACAAAACCAGCCCTTGTGGTTGTTATAAAAGGAAAGGGCTAGGGTTTTAGGCTTTATTGACTTTTATTGACCATGATTGACTATCTTTGACTGAGGCTTGACTTTTCTGGCTTCGGCTTTGAATCTTTGGCTTCTTTTTGAACTCTTCTGATTCCCGTATCCGTGCTTGCTTGTTTTTGACTGTTTTCTTGTGATTTTTTACTTATCCGTACCTGCATACACAAGACACAAATACAAGCACATTTTTGCTATTTTTGGTCTGTTTTGGGTTTAATTGAGTTATTTTAGGTACAAACAGATATGTGTATTCTACACTTATCAATTCCAAATATGCACTTCATTTTAAAAGCTGATCTTTTTCATTTTTAGGCAAAGACTGTGCAGTGACTGGTTTTGACAAACTCTTTTGCATATCAACTTTGGGAGTTAACCAGGATTTTGAAATTTAAGAGTTTATCAACAATTTATCAGCTGGTGGTTTTCCCAAAATTGAATGTTTATCAAACTTAGTTTTCATAGACTTTCCTTTCAGATTTTCGAATTGAGTTCTCAAATGATTAATTTCTTTCAAAAATTGATCCTTTTCGGCTTTAGAATCATCAACCTTACGAGCCAATTGTCGTTCAAGAACAACTTTTGTTTTTTCAAGTTTTTCAAAATACGCCTCAAATTTAGCAGTTCTTTGGACAATTCAAGCTTGACAGCATTAAAATCTTTTGTTTGTTGAGTTAAAACCTTTTCCAGCTCATCAATCTTTATTTGAAAAACACTTGTTTTGTGTTCAAAAAGATGTTGTTTCTCCCCCGGTGACTTTTTGAAAAATTCAATCTTTTCCAAAATATTACTGAACTTTGTTTCAGCAAATTCAAACAATTGAGACTTCAGATTTTCTGCCTCGTTTTGTGTTACATTTGAAGTTTTTGTTTGAACCCGCGACTTTTTGATTGAATCAAACAAGTTTTTGTAAGTCAACTTCAAGTGTTCATTCTCCTTAATTAATGACGCCACTCGATATTCCAACTCAATGTTTTTAGTTTCAATTTCATCAAAATTGTCCTTAACTTTGACTTCATCACATTGATTAGTCTCAACCTTTGACCTTTGAACCGATTCAAACAAATCTTTATAAGTCTGTTTCAAATGAGCATTCTCGAGTTGTAATGATGCCATAAAATTCTCATTTTCTTTTTGCACTGTTTTCAAAGAATTATTTTCTCGAGACTTGTGTTGAAGTGCGATTTCAAAAGCAATACTCTTTGCCTCAAATTTTGACAAATCTTTTTCCAATTCAACAATTCTTTTTGACAATCCCTGTGTGACTTCAAATGCATCATTACAAACCGTATCAGCTGTTTTACTCTCATTTGAAACATCTTTTGACTCTTTTGAAATTCTGTCAATTTCATCATGTAAATCCTTATTCCTTATTTCCACACAAGAGGTTATGACAAGATTCTTGATATCTTCAGCTAAGGATGCTTCCAAGAGTCGATCTTTTAAAAGCTCATTTTGTTTGAAAGTTTCATCAAGATCATTTTCCACTGAAACAAAAACATCGTTCATTTCTTTTACATCCTTTTTAAATCGATTCTGAAAGAGTATAAAATAGAAATACAACTTTTGAACAATTGGATTCATTTCTTTTTCATCTCTTTTACAAATCTTTTGAATTAACTTAAACAACGTTTGGAAAATATTTTCTATTTCATTCAAATCCGCAAGCATTGGATTTGCACTAGGCATTGATGCCATGCTTTGTCTTGTCTTAGAAGAAAATTCTTCAGAAGATATTTTTGAAACAGAAGTTATACAAGATGATTGAAAATATGCTTGTTCAGCAAAAATATCTCTTTGAGGAACAAAATTGTCATAAAGTTTGTTCAATATTCCGTAATCGATTGGTTGTATCTTTAACTCTTGAACGTTTTCATCTTTTTGAAACTCATTCATTTTTAATTGTCTCTTTTCAGCTCCGTCCAGATTTCCTCAGAATCAACACATGCATTGTTTATTTTTATCACAAAGTTCATAAGCACGATACAACTTAGGAATTTTAGCATAACATGTGAAAGAACTATGGTACCGTTAAACCCAATCCATCTTATGTAAGTTTCTCGAAAAGCTTTTTTGATATTTGTAAGCAACCGAAGTGTTTCAGTTGATTTGCCCATTTTACAAACAACATTTTCAAGATCTTTGATTTTAGCTTGTAACTGAAGAATATCATCAAGATATTTTTCCTCTTTGTTACGCTGTGTTTGATTGAAAATCGTTTGTGTCTTTTGATATTCCTCTTTTTGTCTTTTATAATCCTTGACATCGAACTCTAATTTATCTCGTTGTTTTTCTAGATCACGAATGATATCTCGATCACGAACAAATTGAGACTGAGCTTGTTTATTATAACGTTTTGCCCGTTCATCAGCCTCAAGAAATTCGTTGAGATAATTATTATCCTTGTTAATACCTTCCAAAATCCGAACCCTTTCCTTATACATCTCAAGCTGACTAGTCAAATTCGTGTTTTGTTGTTGGACTTTTTGAGCAAATAATTGTTGTTTTTCAGCTTCCTGAGCTAAGCGTTTTATTTCCTCGTTTGATCCCATTTTCCCTATTTATCACAACGAACCCAAGAAATTTTCAACACAAACCCAAAAAGTTCAACCCAAATTATCAATCACGCTCGGATTATCTTTTCTCAATTAAAACCATGAACCAAAAATAATATCCACAATTCATGTCTTTTTGTTATTATATCAATGTAAGCCCAGTATTAATCTGATCCTAACTTTCTTATACAAAACTAAACGCGTACAAACCAAAAAAATAGTAACAAATGCTGGCCCAATTTGCTTTTGTATGATTTCGGTAAACAACAATCTCAAGCCCAACAAAATTCTTTTATAACCCTAAAATCTTACATATATAACACACTCTCTCAACACACTCTAACCCTATCTCACACATACTCAGTTATACACACGCCTCACTTTTGATATTTCACTCACACAGCCACAAAACACAAATATAACACCAAATCAATAATCGCCTACCACAAAATAACACAATCCTTTCATGTTAATTCATCCGCCTACCACTGCTCTACAACAAACAATAATCGCCTTGTCTCTCCATTATCAAAACAACATCAACCTATAACTGTTACAACCTATGTTTCGAATCATATAATCCACGAAAATCTCAAGCTTTTTCAAACATGTAGGTTCGACTCTAGTTTTCTTTTCGATTTGTGTATTTTTCTTTTTCTTGTAAATCGAAACAAAAGAGGACAAGAACACGTATTGTTCTTGGTTTTTCTTTATGATTTTCGTATATTAAAACGAAGTTAAACTTCAAAACAGATCTATGATGATGTTGTGTGCAAATCTTTTAAAGATTTATAATATCCACAAATAGACACACAAAACTGAGATCGTTGAACCTTTTTATTTTACTTTTTCATTTCTGTTCTTGATGTTAAACGACGAACCCAATAGAAAATTAGAACCCCTTTGTTCTTGTTATTTATTTTACGTGTTCGAAAACAAAATGAGCTTTGCCTCAACAAAGATCTATGATTAGTTGGTATGAGTTTCGTATGATTAAGACCTTTGAGGTGCTTGAAAAACGACCAACAACTGAGATTTTGTTTAATTTTCTGTTTTGAGTAGATGTTGTGATGTGAGAATTGTTGAAGAGGGTGGATTTAGATCGAGTCGGAGTTTTGTTGATTGTGAAGAGATTATTGATGAGTCTAGACTAGATGCGTGTGAGATCTGTGATGATTTTTTTGTATGATTTTTGATCTTTTTAAAGGTCTATATCTTTGTTATGCACACAAAAGTTATCTGAGATCTTGTTTCCTTATCGAAAATGAGTCGTTGTCGAAATTTGTTCCTGTCGTTTGAATTGTTCCGAAAATGATTTGTCGAATTTGAGTCTGTCGAGACTGAGTGACTTGTCGAAATTACTTGTCGAATTTGATCATTGTCGAAGTTAATCTTTGTCCAAAATGATCAGATCTGTGATGAAAGATGTTCTATACTTGCAAATCTTTTAAGATTTATGACTTTAGTTTGAACAGGAATATGAGATCTGCTATTTCTTTTTCGATTTTGGTTCAAATCAGTTAAAAACTCCTCTTTTTATTTTACAAATCTTGTTAAAACACAAATCGAAAATGAAGGTAAAAATGATATCAAAAATCTGTTTCTTATATTTTCTTGTAACTTTTTATTGTCAATTGTGTAATGAAATTAGATCTGGATATGTTCAAAACGTGTTTTTCAAAAACGAGTTGACTGAAAACGAGTCTTTGACCGTTGACTACCGAGTTTGACCAGATGTAACAAACTTTGATCAGTTGTAACAAACTTTGACCAGTCAATTACTGAATTTGAGAATTGAAACAGATTTTACTGAATTTGAACTTAAAAAGCTGCTGAATATCAAAAATAAGCACAAATAAGCAAATTTTGTACTAATCTTGCCAAGATTATTACGATAAAACTGTAAGCAATCAATCTCGGTTGCATAAAACACAACTGAATTTAGCTCGATAAGCACAAAATAAGCTCAAATAAGCAGATTTGACTCGTTAAGCTCACTAATACCGAAATAAGCATATTCAGCAAAAAAGACACAAAAAAGTTCGAAATAAGCTAACAAAATAAGCTGCTGGAATAAGCTGACGTATTAAGCTGACTGAATAAGCTCCCTAAACAACACTAAATCGCTCCTGCAGCTCTGATACCACTTGTTAGGTCTTGAATTCAGGATCAATAAGCAATAAAGTGTTTAGTCTAGAGAGAGAAAGATTAGAAAGTAGAGAGAGAAAGAGGGAGGAGGAGGATTAGAGAAAAGATAAGAATGAGATTAGAAGACACTTAGGAGACTACCCACAAACACACGCTCACAATAAAATACTCACAAATGGAGGTGGTGGTGGGGGGTGGGGTGGGGGGTATTTTATACCCCATTTAAAAAGAATGACATGAGCTCTTCTCCTTTAGACTATTAACTATTTATCGGTCTCGTGCTTATTAATTTATGTACACGACATCACCTAACCTAATACACAAAATTATTTCTCTATTTTATTATTAAGACTATATATCTCCATACAGATCGTCACTTTTTATCAATCCTAACAATAAACAATCCATGAATAATTCATAAATTTCAATCTTTCATACACGGATTCTAGCGATTCTCCTTCTTTTGCTGCAAATTTATCAAACTCATCCATAAGACGTGAGTGTCTCACATGGCTAGTAACATCAGAACCAAACATCAACTTCTTAATTGGTTCCAGCAATTCTTACCGTATTTTTACATGCAACCATGACGTAGTATATATCAGTTGGTAATTGCTTGAAGACGATAATTCATGACTTTCACATCAGCAATGTATTACTTCTTGTTACCCTCAGTCATTTTGAACAACGGTTCAAGTATTTATTTCACAATACCTTTTATGTTTACAGCACCGTCTGGATCAGAAATCATTGGCCTCACATAAGGTCTATTTTGAACTGAGTTCCACATCTGTTCCCCTTCTTCATGTTTATTATCTAAAAATCTTCTGAATCTACTTTCCCATGGAGTATAACTTCCTCTTTCAGGCATTGGAGGTCTTTCATTAGCTCCCAAATCTGCTAGAGTTTGTTGATTTGAAGTAAACATGTTGTATCAAATTTTTACAATGCAAACTTAGATCGTTGATGACATCAAATAACGTCACTTTATTATACCATTTATCCCATCTATTTTATCTCACTTTATATAATTAAGTGCATATTTGGTACGAATAATTGCTTTAAAGTTGATAAATGCAGTAATTCAGGAGTGTTTTGTGAAGACAAGCTAAAAGACGCATAATTTGGAGCTAAAACGATGATATTTGAAGATTACAGAAATTTCACCAATACGTCGTATCCAACAAAAGAGATACAGTGTTTCTGCGCCAAGACTTCACAAGAAAACGTGTTTGACCAATTCCTAATACGGTGTATCCATGCTGTCTACATACGCCGTATCCATGAAGATAACTATTCAAAGATACCGTAAATCAAGTAAATTGGGAATGATATCATTGATTGATTTGAATGTAGCGCGCACTCTAAGGAATCTAGCCCAATACGTCGTATCGACCTTGCCAGATATGGCGTATCGTGTCTTTTTTAGACACTATAAATAAAAGACTCAAAAATGAATTTTAAGTGTGCAATATTATATTCTTTATACCATAGTCACTAAAAGATGAATTTTAGAAGAGAATATCAGCAACCAAGGTCAAGCATTGATCACGACTTCATAGAAGACATCGTGTAATTTTTACTCACTTAATCGTTCGATTTTAATTGTTTGATTACGCTTGTATAAGTACAATGGTTATGGGCTAATACCCTCGGGTATTAGCCATCTTAATGAAAGTTCAATGTTTGGTTTGTTTTAAAATTGATTTCTTAATTTATCGTTGATTGTTTAATTATGTTTATCACCTCATACTTGTTTATGTGTTTGAATATGCGACCTCTTATTCAACTGGATCTAGTGATATGGACCAAGTAATCTAGATACCGGGATAGTTCTCCATATCGTGTTTCATATTACTGGACCAATATGATCATAAATAACGTTTTGTCTTTGTCTTTGAATTATGAGCTTAGTTGGACCGGTAGGTGACCCATTTATGTTTCAGCAATCATACTCTTAATTAACTGATAAAGATTTGAATAGTGGACTACCAGTATATAAAACACCGTCAAACAATAAGTGGGTAAAGCCCCGTTGGGCTAGGGTTTTAACAGGATCACCACTGCTTTAATTCTCTAAGATAGATTATAATTAAACTAAAGGATGCTTTATGCGGATGCGTTAATTGTGACAGGATTAATCGTGTCTAGGTCTTAGGATGATGTCCTGCCTAAGTCTTAAGAATGATATGCCGCTTCGAGATAAGTAAATCATTGCACTAAACAAACAAACCAGCATTGAACCAGATTTAATATGGCTAATACAGTTTTCTATCATTTGGCTTGTACCGCTTTTCTATCTTCTAATCTTCTTTTGTGTTTATTATGTATTGAATTGGTATTTGTTTCCACCAAACTTGTGCCAGTCTCTCAGGCTGAAAACCCCCATATCATTAGACAACGTACATAGCATAGGTTTAACCAGTAAAATAGTCATAATTAAATACGGATGAATAGATTAGGATTTAATGTTCCACTCTTAGTGTTCGACACCTTACTTACCGCAAACTCCATCTTGACCGGGTACACTGCTCGTTAAAGTGTTGTTTTAGGTTTGTCGGCTAAATATAAATTTAAAACTTGATAATCAAATAATTGACCCTACACGACAGCACATCAGGTTTTTGGCGCTGTTGTCGGGGAATGAATTAATTAAACCTTATTCTTATTAGTATTTCTAACCATTAATTAATTTAATTTAGTTTAGTGTAATCTAATTATTTAAATTATGTTTGTATTGTGTGTTTTAAAATTGTTTGTTTAATTTCCTGCATTGTATATTTTGCATTTTTTGTGTTTGTGTGCATTGTTACAGCCTGCTGTAACATTCTGAGTCGAATACTCAATACGGCGTATTCATCTTGTAGGATACGGCGTATAATTTTTTTTCAAATCAATACAGCGTATTCAACTCTATCATCAATACGGCGTATTCAGTTTACTGAATACGGCGTATTAGGCTATTTGATAGTTTTTTCTCGCAAATTTATTATAGGTTAAAATGGACAACCCCAATATCACTATAGAGTAATACATCAGACTTCAAGAAGAAAAAGCTCTTAGTCGCTGTGAGACATTTAATTGGCAAACTGCCACATACGGTAAGATGGAACATTATGAAGATGAGGACGATTGCTTTACAAACTTTGAATCCGAATCCCCAACTATAGTCCTTGATGATACATCTAGAGAAGCGCTCTCTTGGGAACCTATGGTAAGTCCTCTTAACAACAATGAAATTGACTTTAGAATATCATTCGACGAATCCGACGATGAAGATTACACGGTAATTTATGACGAAAATTCATTTTCCTATAAAATAATTTATGTCAACAATTTGAAAACGGATTCTGAAAATGATAATGATAAAGTTAATATGCCTTTGTTTTCGACACCCGAGCCTGAGGTCGGTTATTCTAATGATTTAGACTTCTTTAAAGATTTTGAGAATGAATTTCCAACCATTGTTTACAATGATGCTCTAACGTCTAAATCAGATTTCTTAACTGAACCTACTGAAAGTCCTCAACATATCAATGAATTTAATTTAAAAAATGAAACATCATTGTCCGAATGTGATGAAAAGGAACAAAACGTTTTATACTTTAATGATTTATTTCCTTTTAATGTGATTTATCCCAATGATCTAAAATCGGATACGGATAATGATAACGATATAATTGATATTGAGCAACCTTCGGGGGATATGTCTGTCATACAATTACCTAATGGAATAAATGTTGATACGCAAGGGTCAAATAAGCTTTTGGAAACAAGTCATGATACATCTAATAAATTTTTCAAAACTAAAACTCTTATCAAGAATCTAAATGTTAATATCATAACCTGTAGTTATCTTAACAAATGGATGTCATTCATTTTTCTAATCAAGAATTTGTATGTGCCATTTGGCATCCCGTTCGACCCCAAGTCGTTTTATAAGGATGGGATTAAATAGAAGGAAAAAGGTCGAACTTAAAGACCAGCTGAAACAAAAGTGCTTCCCGGGAGACAACCCAGTCATTTTAATTGTTTGTCGCATTTTAATTGTTTGTTACACGAGTCTGTCTTCCCAGACACTCTATACGGCGTATCGAACCCCTCTGGATATGGCGTATAGAGATGTCTGGATGTTATAAGTTTTTAACTAAATATTTAATTTCCAGTATTTAATTGTCTTTACAGGAACCATACGGCATATCCTAGGGTTTTGGATACAGCGTATTGATCCCTGTACAGTTGTGTGTTTAATTATTTTCCTGTACCATTGTAGCGAGATAGAAATTGCACTCGTCTTCTAATCTTTTATCCAGGACCTTGCTGAAACTATGATAAGGTATATTCTAAAAAGGACAAGTGTTGAACTTATCCGGGCATTCTAAAACCCTAGTCAACACACGTTTTGCTCAAGAACTCATCTTGGAGAATTATCACGAGCAAAACATCAGGGAGTTTTTCGTTATAATTCTATTCTTCCTTATTATTTAATTGTTTTATCTATACAACGAGGACGTTGTATAATTTAAGTGGGGGGGATGGAGAATTAGAACGTAGTTTTCTTCTTTTTTACAAAATAACATGCTACGAGCTTAAAAGTGCTTAACAATAGGCCAAATTTAAAAAAATTTAGCATGACTTTTGTAAAAATCACTAGTTACATTACCTAGCACACTATAACCCTTGATACATATTGTGAGAATTAAGCCTATTCTATTTCTAATCGTTTGCCTCAAAATTCCACAAAATTATGAGTGTGCCGGTAATGTAGTGGACTTTAGAACTTGGCCTGGTATATCACTCGAGACCGCAATGATTAGTCCTATGGATTTAGATGGAGGAACATGTTCAACTGATAAATTTCTAGGATTAAACCAAATAGCCTACATGTCGTAAAAATAACTAACTACACTAGTTAGTTAACTCTCGTGTAACCCTTTGATTACTCTCATTTTTAGAATAAAATCCCCTAGAACAACCTGTTGAGCCATTCCTTTCTTTTTCTACACCATATTATATGTTTTGTTACACCTTTGCATCTTATCCTACCATGTAGATTAAGCCTATTTTAATCAAAATTGCTAGTTGCTTTCGTGTAAAGTTTTGTATTTCCATTGTCAAAGTGAAAATTTTCTATCTCTGTAATGGTCGGGAAATTGCACAATGCAATGGCAAAAATATGTAGCTCGTAAGTTTCGCTACTTTCGCGATTATGAATCATGTCCGAAGAAGAAGTGTTACAAGGAAAAGATTATCCGGACGAATTATGATAGTGAAGACGATGAAATAAAACCGAGATTTATGATTTATTGTAAAAAAAAGGAAAAAGCAAAAAAAAAGAGAAGGAAGAAAAATAGTCGGTTCAAAAGAAGCTTATACCAAAGGAATCACTTGGAAGGATCAATTATTCGTTGATACATTACAAAAAATCAACGATGTAAAGTCTTGTAAAAAGTGGCCGATATCACCACCTACTCTGTTAAAGTATGTAAAGATCGGGATGTAAGGGAAGTTGACCATTATGGGAACGCCAACTTAGGTTATCTTTGTCATTTCTGTGATCGAGGCATTTATCTATATGTTCGAGTCTTTGTCATGGAACAGTCGAGGGAAAATTACTAGCAACCGTACCTTATTTGTTGGCTTAATCTATTTGTTTTGTGAAATTTTGTTTAACACCCATTTTTCTTCCCTTTCCTAGCAACTAACCTTAATGTCCACTCGAACGACGACTTGTTCGAGCATGCATGTCTATTTTGTTGTTACGGCCATGTATGCATGTCTCAGCTGCCTTGTTGGATGATGACTTTTGGTGAAAGTTAGAAGCTCCTAACCATATATCATTCTTCATCCTAACCGCTGGTTAAACACGAACAGGGATGTGATATGATTCTATGTGTCTATTCCGTCGTTATGGCCGTGTATATACGATGCAGCTGCCTTGTTGGTGTGGTATTTATGGTGAAAGATTGTTGAATGATCAACCCTAAGCCTTCTTAACC